>JBBMOC010000981.1:0-7500 GCA_037975185.1 Centropyge bicolor | reverse complement strand
TGTTTGAGGTGCTGTGACTCCTGCACCAGCAGGGTCCTCTCCTGGCTCCACAGCTTCTGCTGCAGCCGAGCCTGGAGGCCCAGACTCTGCAGCTGGAAGTCCCGCCGGAGCAGAGCCTTGTGGTGCTCCTCCTGCAGCTGACGGGGAAACACGGGTGGAGACAGAGCGATGACAAACTCATTTCATTCTGTTCATGCAGGAACATTAGTGTGTGTCCTCTCAAACATTCAGGTTCAGACTGGATGGATTCACAATGCAAGGAGGTCATTAAAGGTTCATTGTTCATTCTCTAAAACTATAAAATAATGAATGTTGTTATGCACAGACTGATCAGGGTTGAATCTAAAACTTTGTGGTGCTTTTGTCAGATTTTCTTAAAAATATGTTTTGCAAAATTAAAAACCAGAGATCCAATCAGAATATTGACAAAGTGATTTACAGAAAAGGATATTTTCAGACAAGCAAAACCCAAATTTAGGATTTAAAATGCTTTATTTAAATGTATTTGAGTTAAACAGCATCATTTTCTTAAAAATTTCTTCAAATAAAAATAAACAACATCAAATATACCACTGGGTCATTTTGGCTTGACTGCAAAAACAATGGGTTCTTCTGTATGTTTCTGTATAAAGTGGGCTCTCTCAGCTTCAAACTGACCTGTGTGAGTCTGAGTCTCTCCGGCTCCTCCTGAGGTCCCAGAGGTGACTCCTCAGCTTCAGACGGCCGAGCCTGGTGGTCACAGGCCTGGTCGGGCTGCAGGGAGATGAAGAAAGGATGAGTGGGTGGAAAAGGTGCAGAGTGGGAGAAACAAGAAGGAAAGTTGGCAGGAGAACAAAGGAAAGACACATGAGTAAGAAAGAGAATGTAGTGGGAGGGGGGGGGGGGGGGGGGGGGTTAAGAGAAAGTGAGTGTGAGAAGCACATAACACGGCAGTTTTGTGCTACAACACCCTTTAAATCACACCTCAGCTGTGGCACGCTACTGTACGTCCACACACACACACACACACACACACACACACACACACACACACACACACACACACACACACTCTCATGCCTCATTTGGCTGCTGAGTGAGTGCGATCCATCGACCCGCCACTGTACCATTAATGTCCTCTTTCACCCTCGGCCGGGCTCAGCCTCTGCCCTCCATCACCCTCCTCCACCCAGAACGCCACCCGGCCCCCACTGTCAGCCAGAGGAACTGCTCTGACCTCTGCTCTGAAAATGTGCAACGACTTTAGAAACTGTAACTGTAACTTCTATAAGACAGTATGACATCATTATTATTATTATTCTCCTGAAGATGAAAGTTAAGGCAGATGATCCTGATGTTAAATTTCCTCGACTATTTTCGTGCCACAAACAGAAATGTAAAACCATATAGTTGTGATTTTACTATTTCCTGGCACCCGGCGGTCGGACACAGTGACTCTCTGGTTTCACGGTGACGACAAGTTTCCAGGAAGTCACCACACCCAGAGAGAAACTCTCACAGCATCTGCCATAAAAACACAAGTGTACACGTGCTGCTAATTGACTCCTGACTCCTGATCCATATTTAACAGAGAGATAGGAGACTAATATTGATCTTCCTGTCAAAATAAAAAAAAAAAGCAAATGAGCATATGAGCAAAATGTCTCACTACACCTTGACGTGCTAAGCTGGAGTCCAGTTTGTCCAAAGTAAAAGAAGAACAACACTGAATCACTCCTGGAGTCATCACAGTGACGTTGCCAGGTTTGGCATCATGACACCAAAATCAGAACCCGTGCTCCATGACCGTATTTAGCAGCCGGCGCTAACACTGAGCTGGTGGATGGACGGACGGTTGTTTTGTCCAGAAACAGAGCTGGTTGAGCTGCAATACAAACTCTACCTCTGGATTTAGCAGAGGATGAGTTACAGTCTTACACTGAGTGTGTATAAACAGTGTGTGTGTGTGTGTGTGTGTGTGTGTGTGTGTGTGTGTGCTGCTGTGTCAACACTCCGTTCATCACGGCTCCCAACACAACTGTCTCTCTTGTTATCTTCTCCCTCTCTCTCATTCACGCTCTCAGGCTGGGATAAAGATGCACACACATATACACACAGTCCCGGTTGCCATGGAGACACACCAGCACAAAGGTCAACCACACAAAGGTCCTTTCTTCCTGTCAGTCCCACATCTGAGGCTGAAGTCACTGTTTGTGTTTGTTTACGACGCCGTGTTGCTAACATGAGTTACCACCACTGTACCGCATCACTTCCTGCAAGCTACAGTGTGTGTGCGTGTGTGTGCGTGTGTGTGCGTGCGTGCGAGTATAAATGAGCCTTTAATTAACCTTTACATGAACAGTCTGTCGTTGTGTGTTTGCTCAGGGAGAAGTGATGTGAGCACACACAGCGGGCCTGGGGTCGAACAGGGTTCAGATGAGAAATGACATGATACTAGTTGAGGAGAGTTTGACATTAAAACATTGGCTTCAGGCTCGAGTTTGGTTCTTATTGAAAATATTAGTGAAAAAACCTCCTGTAGTTTTCTAATGTGTCTGACTGAGACTCACCAGCTCCTCCTCTGCCTCCTTCTCTTCCTCCTCCACCTGCCCGTTTTCTTGCCTTTGAGCCTCGCTGACGTCTGATTGGCTGTTCTCCTCGGTGTGCCCTTTCACCTCCGCTTCTGATTGGTCCCTATAATCAGGCTGCTGCATGCATGCATGGGCAAGTTAATGAAGGAAAACAAACAAACAAAAAACAAAATCATAGAGGAGAGAGGGAGGAACAGGGGGAGGAGGAGAAGTCGTGGAACAAAACAAAAAAAGTGTGTGACAGAAATGAAAGCAAGACAAACAAACACAACAATAAGAATAAAAAACAATGCGACCAAAATGGCGTCCATCCGTATGAGCACGTTGAGAAAAAATGGAAAACAAAAAAAAGAAACAGGACAAGTTGAGTGTGAATCTCACAAGACGAAGAAAAGGATGTAGAGGAAAAAGAGCTTGGTCAGAGAGGAGAAGGAGAGAGTGGAGAAAAGGAAGAAGAGGAGGATGGAGGGCAGAATGAACGGCTGAGGGGGGAGGAGAGAAAAAGGGGAACAGACATAGAGGAGGAGGAAAGGAGAGACGGGGGAGAAATGGGAGATAGAGGAGGGGAGGGAGGAGACGATGGGAGGGCGAGAGAAGGAGTAAGGCGGTTAGAATGAAAGGTCAGAGGGAAGGAGCGACGGAGCAACGAGGTGGAGGAGGAGAGGAGCGCAGATGGGGAAGTGAGGTGAGCAAGGAGGAGTCAGTGGAGGAGGTGAGGAAGAGGAGGAGGCGAGGAAGGAGGGACGTGGAGGTGAAGTGCAGAAAGCGACGGTTATGGTGCCCGTGCAGAGGAAAGAGGGAAGGAGGGAGAGAGAGGAAAAGGGAGGAGAGATCGGAGGGGTGTTGGGACTCAGAGTCGGCCTCTAATGGAGTCTACACATTGTAATGAATCCTCTTAAAACTCTGTATTATTTCCATACAGCTTCCTCCAAACAGGCAAACTGGATTAGATTAGAATAGAAAACACAGATTTTACAAGACACACCAAATTGCAAAAAATATCCACGAGTAAATTTAGTCTAATATTGAGTCGATTTAAACAAATGTGGTGAGAAGGTTTTCATGAAAATGTATTGAGATTATTTCATCAACATGTTCCTGACAGTCGAAGGCGAGGGAAAAATATCCCCTGTGCTTTATAATACTTACTGAAATAGTTGTCATCTAATTGCTTGTAATAAGTGAAAAAATCTGCCAATGGAACAAGTGAAAATTAAGTTAAGTTAAGTTAAGTTAAGTATCAAGTTAAGTCTGTTAACTTGAAACAAGATGATTCATCTTTTACAAACAGCACAGCAGCTTAAAAACCTTATGGCTTGTTTCATTAGAGATATGACTCAAAATGAGATGTTTTCAAGACTGTTTCACTGAACAAGATTTTCAAGATGCACCTTACTGAAATGTTACTCGTTAGGTGATTGTGTCCTATATTAAGTGTGATGAGATATTTTCATCAACATGTTCCTGACAGTCGAAGGCGAGGGAAAAATATCCACTGTGCTTTATAATACTTACTGAAATAGTAAATAATAAATCACTGTCAATCATATCAATATTGAACAAAACACTCAAACCAAAACAGAGGCCATGTTTTTAGACTATGTGTAAATCTATAGATATAAATGTAAATAGATCTGAGCCACACTGCTCAAACACACTACATATAAACCCAGACTGTGCGTTGACTTGTTTCATGATATGTCGATGACAATAGATATAAATCAATGGTGCTTCATGTGCTCTCGATAACCTCGCTGTGTCCATGCAACAAACAGGCTCCATTTGAGGCCCCAAGCAGCATCTAAGCACCAGGTCAGGAGGCAGCTTCACAGCATGCAGAGGACATGAGAGAGTTACAGCAGCAGCTCAAATCATCTGATCCCAGCTCTGTTTCAAACACATTTCATTTCATCAGCATTTAGTCTGCGATCATCTCATTTTGTCTGGGGTTTGGTTTCTGGTTTCTGTGGCTGGTGGCACATCAGATTTGAGCGTGTTGTGTAGAAACTAAGGCAGCATGTTGGGATGGGACTGGGAGTGTCGTTCAGCCAAACTCATGGTTCAGCACTGGATCAAATACACAACTGAAGAATAGAAAAAAACTAGTGGCAACAGAAAATGAAAATCCAACAAAAGGTAAAGGCTGAAACAAAGTGATAAAGATGAGAGAGACAGAGTGAGGAGGAGTGAGGAGGAGGAGTGTGCTTCCTGTCTGGTACCTTCTCCTGGGCGGCGCTCGGTTCGTCCTGGCCGTCTCCAGCGCAGGGGAGGGGGGCGCAGGGCGAAGCCAGGGCGGACTCTCCCTCCACCTGAGGGTCCCTCCCACCCGCTGGGCCTTTACCCAGACTGTCCACCTGCTCCACGAAGGCCTGCAGCTGGGTGTGCAGGGCCTGGAGCCGGCTGGTCAGAGCTCCAACCAGAGGCCGGTCGGACAGGTCGGACAGCTCGGAAATCTGAGGAACAACAGAGTGGATCACAGCTGGTTCTTACTGTCTGTGTGAGGGAAGTGTATGGACTTAGTGGAAACATATGGACCAACAGCTCCACTTGAAAGGCTTCATTTATCTTATTTAACTTATAGACTTTCTCTGGAATCAAATTAAGCAACATGAAGGAATACATGGGCTGAAAATTTAGGTTTTTAATTATCACAGAAGCAGCTTGTTCGTTAATTAATAGACTAAATGATCAACTGAATATTGACAGCAATCACTGTTTAATGGCTAAAAGTGATTAATTAGGCAAAAAGGCAAACTGGCTCTGACGTCTAAACTGAGTATTTGCCGCTTTTATCTAGTTCATATCACTGTAAACTGAAGATCTTTGGGGTTTGAAATTGTGGTCACAGAAAAACAAGCAATTACACTGGAAAAAAGGCCCTCCAACAATAAGTAAAAAAAAAATAATACAACATATTTTTGCTTGTAATAAGTGAAAAAAATTGCCAATGGAACAAGTGAAAATTAAGTTAAGTTAAGTTAACTTGAAACAAGATGATTCACCTTTTACAAACAGCACAGCAGCTTAAAAACCTTATGGCTTGTTTCATCTGAGATATGACTCAAAACAAGATGTTTTGAAGACTGTTTCACTGAACAAGATTTTCAAGATGCACCATCTAAAAACAAGTTACTATATCTTACAGAAATGTTAGTCGTTAGGTGATTGTGTCTTATATTAAGTGTGATGAGATATTTTGACGAGAAATTAGAAAAATATACTTGGTAAGATTTTGGAGTTTTTGCAGTGTAGAAGACTTTCAAAATGATGATATACATTTTTACTATTTCATGACGTTACTCCATTAATCAATAATTAGTGAGGAAACTAATCATTAGTTGTGGATCTACTGTTAATTTATTCATGTTATAATGTAGAAGTTTCATATCCACTGCAGCATGAGCAGGATACATTAGATAAGATAAGATAAGATAAGATAAGATAAGATAAGCCTTTATTCGTCCCACAGTGGGGAAATCACAGATAAACATGTTTGTGTTTCCAGTTGATATTCCGGTTTCATGAAGCTCTTTGGAAATGCACTCCTGTGGACAGGACGGTGTGGGGGGAGCGCCAGGCAGCGGGGGGAGCACACCCACCTGGCTGTGAGGCGGAGCCTTCTCCAGCTCGCTGGCCTCGGCCGCCTCGTTGCTGCAGACCTTGTGATAGAGGGACGGGGAGGGGGAGAGGCAGTTGGACTCCGGGGAGGTCAGGAGCTGTATCGCCGTGGAAACCAAGCGAGCCTGGTCCCTCATGGCGAGCAAGGCATCATGGTCCTTCTGCCCCAGGCGTCCAGAGAGCGAGGCGGCGGCGTCAGCGTTGTCCTCGATCTTCTTCCTGCGCTCTTTGATCTCGGCGCCGTCGTTCTCGCCCCCGACGGGCTCTTTGCGCTGCGGCGGGCTGATGAGAGACAGAGATTAATAATCAGGATTGAAAGCTCATTCCTGACCTTAAAGCACAAAGTGAAACCATCAAAGGCTGCAGAACTAAATGGACGTTGGTGTGAAGTTTCAGTTTGAACAACACTGAGTCACCAGCTGCAGGTTCATGTGTCTGAAGCTCTGTAATCTCACACAGTCATGAGCTCTTCTAATCTCTCATCCAGCTCACGGATGTTTGGAGAAAATCCATTAAAGAAAAGTGGATGGATTGCTGTGTAATTTAGTGCAGATATTCATGTGACCACAGGACGAGCTGTGACGACTCTGCTGATCATTGTGTGTGTGTGTGTGTGTGTGTGTGTGTGTCATCAGTCTGACTGGTGTTTAGCTCAAAGCTCCTCAGCCTCACTCAGACTCTTCTTATTAGACTGATGACAACTGGCTCTCTCACAAACTTCTGTGCTTGATTTCCTCCAGATTTGTATCAGCCTGGCAGGGGGACGGGGGGATGGGGGGGGGGGACTCATTGTCTCATGTCCTTTAATAAACAACAGTTGTTAACAAGTGTTGAATGGATCTTAAAGCTGAAAACATTCCTGCACTGTGACTTTATTGAAGCACATTCATTCTCGTCCATATGGAAAAGATTTCTACCCAATTAAAAAATCAACAACTTTGCCTCGATGGCCTTGACAGTGGCTTCTGTTTCCTGTGTGTTCATTGGATTAAATCAAAGCTGTTGAGGGAAAGTAATGAGAGTACCAGGTGGGGAGACACTCAGCGGAGTCTCCGGCCTCAGCGTCAGTCTCCAGAGCCAGGCGCAGAGAGGAGGAGGAGGAGGAGGAGGAGGAGGAGGAAGGAGCGTGGTAGGAGGCCAGGTCGCAGCGCTGCAGGTTGGACAGAAGCACCCGGTTCTCGTACTGCAGCTTCTTCACCTTCCCGCTCAGCTCTCCGATCTGAAGCCGCGCCAGCCGGAGCTCCTCCTCCTGGGCCGTGGCGTCCGTGCTGATAAGCACCGCCCCTTCCTGTATGGAGTGCACCGGGCTGTC
>JBBMOC010000980.1:0-12500 GCA_037975185.1 Centropyge bicolor | reverse complement strand
CGTTTGTATAAAGTCTTGGAACCAGCAAATAATTGATGATTTCATTCACTTGACAGATTTGATGGATTTCTGATCCAGAGGCTTCAGCTGCTGCTTCACTGCTCGAATTCAAACCTCACATCTCATTAACTGTAAAAACAGTCTCATAAATGGAAACAAACGGCGGCTTCACTGTCAGGACTGAGTGTGCAAGTAATTAACAGAAGTAAACAAACAAACAAGCATGAACAAACAGCCAGATACACACACACACACACACACACACACGGCAGCAGCAGAGAAGCTGCAGCCCATCAACAACACCCACTCTGTTCCCAGCAGATGTCAGTGTTACATAATGACTCTGATGTAACACACACACACACACACACACACACACACACACACACANGCCTGTGAAGGAAGGCTCAACAGTCCAACATGTTTTTTCTTGGTCGACTTCTAATAATCAAAAATGTATTTTTTTAACGATGCAGTCTTGATGTAAACTCAGTCTTGTGATGTCAGAGCTCATGTTTTCTGACGCTGGTTCGCCGCCCTTCATGCCGTCTGCAGCTTTCTGCTCCTGTCTGTGTGAGCAGCTTCGAAAAGGCGCATCCATCAGGTCCATATGGGGGCCCTGAGGGCGGGAAGGCTGTGTGTGTGTGTGTGTGTGTGTGTGTGTGTGTGTGTGTGTGTGTGTGTGTGTGTGTGGTTTGGGTGCACAGAAGGCTGAGCAGCATGTCTCTCTCTCAGTGTGGAGTCCAACTGGAGCACAGAGAGGCTCAAACTACCTTTTTAATATATTTAATAAGCACACAGAGGAGGTGGTGTGTGTGTGTGTGTGTGTGTGTGTGTGTGTGTGTGTGTGTGTGTGGAGACTTGGCTTCCTTACGGGGGCGAAACACAAGTTCTCATGCTGTAGCTCATTAACCTGTCTGATGCAGATGTGGGCCCGGGTGGGGTCGGGCAGGTGGGGGTTAACGTTCAAGTCCTCAGCTCATCTCACTTTATTCTTCAGTTTGTTTGTCGACAGTTCAGTAATGTTTGAGATGTCTTCAGCTTCTGCAGCAGCTGTGTCACATCCTGACAGTGTTGTCACTGTGGACAGGTAACAGACAGGTGAGCGTCTTCCTCCTGCAGATCCAGCGCTCCCAGCTGAAAAGCAGGGTGGGAACTTTCAGTGACCACAGACGCCTTCACAGCAGTGTGACGGCTGCTTGTGTTTGTTTGTTTGTTTGTTTGGTCGGGTGTTTGTTTGTTTGTTTGGTTGTTGGTTTGGTTGTTTGTTTGGTCGGTTGTTTGGTTTGGTTGTTTGTTTGTTTGGTCGGGTGTTTGTTTGTTTGTTTGTTTGTTTGTTTGTTTGGTTGGTTGGTTGGTTGTTTGTTTGGTCGGGTGTTTGGTTGTTTGTTTGGTTGTTTGTTTGGTCGGTTGTTTGGTTTGGTTGGTTGTTTGGTCGGTTGTTTGTTTGTTTGTTTGTTTGTTTGTTTGGGTGTTTGTTTGTTTGTTTGTTTGTTTGTTTGGTCAGGTGTTTGTTTGGTCGGTTGTTTGGTTTGTTGGTTGGTTGGTTGGTTGGTTGGTGTTTCCCCGCCTCACATACCTGAAGAGCGCGTGGAGCTGCTTCTGTTGCAGCAGTGAGTCCGTTGTGTTTGGCTGCTGGTGATAAGCTGCTGCTCTTTCATGTGCCGCTGTCTGAGGCGGCAGAAACGTTACTGCGGTTAGACAGGAAGCAGGAGCCAGGAGCCCTGTGAGTCTGTGTGTGTGTGTGTGTGTGTGAGAGAGAGAGAGAGAGAGTGTGTGTGTGTGTGTGTGTGTGTGTGTGTGTGTGTGTGTGAGAGAGAGAGAGAGAGAGTGTGTGTGTGTGTGTGTGAGAGAGAGAGAGAGCGAGAGAGAGAGAGAGTGTGTGTGTGTGTAATGATTAGCTGATGAGTCTGTTTGTTCAATAGTGTCGTGATCATCATGTCTGCCTCACACAATCAGCTACAATAAATATAAGCTTTATCTTTATTTAACCTGGATTCATGGTCTGGATTTAAAAAGCCTTCAGTTTAAAGGACCTGCCCACAGGAGACTGAAGGTGTCAGAGACCTGTCAGAGGAGGCGACGCAGTTTCACTCTGTCAACAGTCGTCCAGTGTTTCTGTTTACATCAGTTTCACTGGAGGACGTCGACCCGCACTGAGGACGAGAGCGTCAAACTCAGGTGGCCTGTTTGTGTTTCACCTGCTGTTGAAGGGCGACCGCAGGTGGAGCTGAATGAGCAGGATGTTGAAGAGGAAGCAGAGGCACGAGTCTTTCATGGCTCTGCTCTTATGTAAGCTGTTGTTGTTCTGTGGTTTGATTCGTCTCCCTCGTGTCTCTGTCGTCGTCAGCAGCGTCGCTCGCTTCCTCTTGTCATTTTCAAACGAGTCACCCAGAGTTCACTCACGTCTCCGTCTAATCCTCGAATCTCATTTTATCTCCTCCATCTTAAATCCTGCTTCAGCGGCTGCTGCGGGCGAGCGAAGGCGGCGGGAGGAAGTCCTGAGCTCCCTGATGAGCGCCGCTGAAATGACTTTGGCGGCGGCTGCTGATGCGCTATAATTGGTCCGAGGAGCCGCTCGCTCCGAACAATTAGAAGCTGCAGGAGCAGAATCTGCGCCGAGATTCGGAGGAGGCGGATTCCCTCCCTGCTCGTGGCGAGCCCGCCAAAGATCCCGACACGTCCTCGACTGGCTTTGACAAAGATCAGATCTTTGAAGGTTTCTGTGGAGTTTCCATGTCAACAAACATCGACATTCATCCTTTGTCACAAACTGACATCGTCTTCATCCAGACGTGTTCGCTCCTCTTCCTTCTCATCGTCAGTGGTTTGTCAGCAGGTCTCTGGTTTCCTGACTGTTGATGATCAGAGCAGCAGCATGTTCACTGTGTGCTGAAGGTTTCAGATGGAGTAAAGGANGACGTCCTGTCGGGAACAGACCCAAAGACAAAGGACAGAAACAAACTCAGTGTTTGTAAAGAAGCGGCTCTCCTCCCTCCTCCGTCCTCCCTCCTCCGTCCTCCTCCGTCCTCCTCCTCAGTCCTCCTCAGTCCTCCTCCTCAGTCCTCCTCAGTCCTCCTCCATCCTCCTCTGTCGTCCTCCTCCGTCCTCTGTCCTCCGTCCTCCTCTGTCCTCCTCTGTCCTCCTCAGTCCTCCTCCGTCCTCTGTCCTCCGTCCTCCTCTGTCCTCCTCAGTCCTCCTCCGTCGTCCTCCGTCCTCCTCAGTCCTCCGTCCTCCTCCGTCCTCCTCCATCCTCCTCTGTCCTCCTCCGTCCTCCTCCATCCTCCTCTGTGCTCCGTCCTCCCTCCTCCGTCCTCCTCTGTCCTCCGTCCTCCTCTGTCCTCCTCAGTCCTCCTCCGTTCTCCTCCTCCTCTGTCCTCCTCAGTCCTCCTCCGTCCTCCTCCATCCTCCTCTGTCCTCCGTCCTCCCTCCTCCCTCCTCCGTCCTCCTCCGTCCTCCATCCTCCTCTGTCCTCCTCTGTTCTCCGTCCTCCTCAGTCGTCCTCCGTCGTCTTCCTCCGTCCTCCGGGCTCGGCTCGACGCGAGCAAATCTTCCTCCCCCCATCCGCCGCCGCCTGGAGGGATGGGCTCACCAGTCGCCTGCTCCTCCTCATTAAAGCCTCGGCGTCCGGCCCCGGTCCAGCCCCACAGGGAGGCAGCTTCACGTCCCTCATGTGTTTCCTTATGTTGCCGCCTTCTGCTCCACCCATGAATTATGGAGGAGAGACGCAGAAACAGACCCAGAACTGAGAGTTTGATTAGACTCAACATGCGACTGAGGCAGATCTGCAGCCGCGGTGACAGAAACCACGAGAGCCTGAACCCACAGGTCACGTCAGTCCATCCAGAGGTTGATGTTTCAGTTTGAACCAAAGAGTTGGATCAACAGCTGTTCACAGTTCTCATGTCCACCTAAAGTTCAGTCATAGAGAAAATGGAGTCATTGATCCTGGTGATCAGCTTTTCCTCCACCTTCTTCAAAGTGACGTGGTTGAAACGTGTCTGTGCTTGTGTTTCTGAGTCTGATGGGTCTGTGACCTGTGAGTCATGTTGGTTCTTCTCCTCCATTTCCACAGACTGCAACTCCCATCCTCACGTTTTGAAGGAGGATTTTGAACTGGTCTCACTGTTGGCTAGTTTCCAATGTGACGCTGTCAAGTTCACATTTTAACATCGTCTCTGTTGTTATTGTCCCACATGGTGAATCCGTCCCCGAGAGACAGACAGACAGACAGACAGACAGACAGTCAAACAGAAAGACAGACAGACAGACAGAGAGTCAGACAGACAGTCAAACAGACAGACAGAGAGTCAGACAGACAGTCAAACAGACAGACAGAGAGTCAGACAGACAGACAGACAGACAGACAGACAGACAGACAGACAGACAGACAGGCAGACAGACAGTCAGACAGACAGACAGACAGACAGACAGACAGACAGACAGGCAGACAGACAGTCAGACAGTCAGACAGACAGACAGACAGACAGACAGACAGACAGACGTCTCCTCTCCTCAGTGAAGCTCTGAATATTTCAGCAGTGAGCTGCAGGTTCTGGGTCAGTGTGTCAGTGTGTGACAGACCAACGAGAAGCTGAGGAGGGGCAGCGAGGAGACGAGGAAGAGGAGGAGGGGGAGGAGGAGGATGCTGATCGCAGAGTGAGGAGGTTGAATGATTGACATCAGAGTCATTGATGATTTTACAGATGCAGCCACAGACTCGTTGTTTCTTCATCATGTGGTTTGATGTTTGTTCAGCTGTAAAACTGAAGAGTCGGCTGCTCTGATGTTCAGTTTGAGACAAACTCCTCCAACATGCAGCTTCAGTTCAAAGACAACCAAGATTCTGTCCATGCAGGTTTCCTCCGTCTGTCCCACTTCACGTGTCTTATGTCTACGTTTCCTGTCAGTCACACCGAAGGGCCAAGTCATGGCTTCACACTCCTGCGAGCTCAGTGAGGTGAAACTCATCAGCTACGTTCAGTCAGTTTCAGTCACAGCACCGAATCACAGTCAGACGCTCTCTCACTTCATACAGAGCAGGTTCCAACCAAACCCTTCATCAGGAGCCTCGACGGCGACACGGAGCTGCTGCAGGAGAGGAGAAACCAAGCAGGTGAGCTCCTCCTCCTCCTCCTCCTCCTCCTCCTCCTCCTCCTGCTGCCGCCGGGAGCTGAAAAGGGCAAAGCTAATGAAGATTCTCATCTGGCCTAGATTCCATGATGAAGCCTTGTAGGTGCTTGACTACACTCATTATGAGGTCTTTGAAATATGAAGTGTGTGTGTATGTGTGTGTGTGTGTGTGTGGAGGCAGTCACAGGTCGCTGCAGACAAACGACGTCTCTGGAGCTGGAAACGCAGAGCGAGTGTGTTTCTGCTGATCAGGGTTTCTGCAGCGTTTCATGATCAATGAAATCAAGCGGACGGTTTATTTTTACCTCTTCTCTTCTTCCGTAGCTCGAGCGGCCGCCTGCGCCTCGCTCAGGTTCGCTCAGGTCACGCTCAGTGTTTCCCCGAGTCATGTGACAGGAAGCGTGTGAGTTGTCAGGTTCAGGCTCAGTGCTCGTCTCCAGGAAAACAGCGTCACTCCTGTCAGGAAGAAAAACATCGTCAGCAGATTGACAGTCGAACTTCATAGTAAATGATGAAACAGTCGTCCTTGAATCCAGTGAACAGAAGCAGCTTCTCATTCGAGCAGATTTTATAAGACTCAACATGTGAGTGATTGAAAACTCTGTCATGTTCCATAGTTTTATACACAGCTTTGAAATTTTAAATGTAAATAAAATGTTATTTTGGTTTGTATTTTCAGACATTGTGTTTTAGAGGCTGTGAGAAAAGAGACGGTGGCTGAAACGTGAGCTGATGACGCTGAAGTTTAAACTGTCGATAGCGAGCAGGCAGGAGCAGTCGATCTGTGCGTCCTCATCCAGACTGAGATCTGAGGACGACTCAGATCCACTGTGATAAATGTGGTGAACCTCTGATCTTCAGGTCAATACTTGACATTAGGGATGCACCTAAAATTCGGCCACCGGAAATTTTCGGCTGAAACTGGCTCAAAAGTGCATTTTCGGTTTTCAGCCGAAAGACTTTTGTCACCGAAACAACACGGCCGAAACAAGACGTTGTGTTGGCGAAGAAAAAACACGCCCACCACGGGCGGTTGCCGCCTCTAGCCATTTTCAAAATGCGCGTGTAGCGGCGCCAGTGTTTGTAACTAGGCAACCGTGACAGCGCTTTTTGATTGGCAGAGAGCGCAGCGGGTCCTCTCGGGGTCCCCGGCACACAGATTTAGCTGGCCTTAATCTTTCCTGTCTTTTATTTAGTTCATTATTGTCACATTTAGTGTTGAAATGTGTTTGTGACAGACATGTGTATGGGACATTTATGAAATACGGGACAAATCGCGTCCCGTATTAGTTCAAAAGAGGACGCAACATTTAATTTTCAAATAAAGCACAATTCCGTATTTTCGGGATGTTAGGCAACCCTACCGGCACGCGCACGTCTGGATAGTTGCCAACATGTCTGCGATGTGGATGCATTTCATTATATTAAAGAAAGACCCACTGATAGCTAATAGCTAGTTTTAATGTCAGTGTTAATAATTTTTTTCATAATTTTATAATTGATTTATTCTTTGAAGCATTAATATTAATTTATGCAATTGCAATGCCTTGATTTTAGTGAGGTTAGTACACAGTCATAGCCACGAATGCAATGGTAATAATTGGCATAATAATTTATTTCGGTTTTCGGTTTCGGCCAAGAATTTTCATTTCGGTGCATCCCTACATGACATGTTCAGATTTTCAGGTGTAGCTGGTGTCAGATGCTCCACATGTTACCGTCTGAGTGATGTGGATGATGACGATCAGCTGCCGCCTGGCTCCGACCTGGAACAACACGCTGCTCGGCTTCGACCTCGACCGTCGCTCTAATGTTCCTCATGACAACGAGGGGCCGGCCTGTTTTCTGTCCTGCTCCAGTTTCTCTCTCAGTGTGACCTGGAAACAAAAACACGCCAACAGGCATGAATCCCCTGCCGCGGCCCTCAGGGAACCACCCTCACGTCCCCGTTTGCTTATAGGCAGTAAAATGTAGCGGTGACGTGGAGAAAGGTCAAACCATCCATCAAGGTCATCTCGGCTCCTTTAGGTTTTAATAAGCTGCTGAAATTGTTCGGCTGTCGGCTGAAACTGTTTCCTGGACAGTTGGAGGACAAACCGCCGTCAGTCAGTCATTATGTCCCTCTTTAACACCACCTCGTCCTTTTTGTCCTCCGGGACTCGAGCGCAGGTAAACGCACAGTTTGCAGGTGATTCCTCAGCAGTTCGTCTCTTTGCTTTTCAGACTCCAGTGGAAAATCGTTAAATGCAACCAGAAACACGTCATCAAGGCCTCGGAGCCCCCACATCCAAATTCTGTTTCTGCAGCTTCTTTATCCTGATGATGATCAGCTCAAATATCAGCAGCCTTCTCTCTGATGTCATCTGCTGTTCATGACTGCAAACACACACACACACACACACACACACACACACACACACACACACACACAGGTCTGACCTGCAGTTGGACTCACATAACGATTGTAATCACAACACACACACACACACACTCCGTGGCCTGTCCAGATGGGCTGAAATGGGCCAAAACATGGCTCTAGTCTCATAAGCTGTTTTTCTACTCCATGACAACTCTGGGGGGGGAATTTTTTTTATAAGGCGTTGGTTTAAAATATACAGCATACATCATTATGCACAATTCATAGCTGTCAATCTAAGTGGCGCCACTTTGATTGACAACTGGCCACTGACGGTCTAAAGGGCGTCACCCCGGCTAATTCTAGTCACTGAGTTTGGGAAAGAGATCGTCGTGGGGTTAGCCGGCTAGCAATGATATTTAGCATTTAACCTAGCTGGTTTGCCGTAGCTAGTTTGATTATTTCGAATAAAGCGGCTTTTTTCACCGGCTTTTTTCAGCCAATAGCGTTCATTCGACCCGCCTCAGCTCCGCCCTCGCTCCACCTCTTTGTCCATATTTGGAGTAACCGGAGGTAGGCTACCAAGATGGCTACGCACTACGATTTGCTTCATTTTTGCTCTTCAGAAACCTATGGGTGACGTCACAGACACTACGTCCATATTTTATACAGTCTATGATTAGATCCAACATTAAAGTGTTGACTGTCAGTCTGATGAAGCCTGTTGACACTGAGCTCTGGATCATTCTGAGCTGCTCAGAACATGAGCAGTTGTATTGAGCTGGATAAAACTGTGTGTGAGTACAAACCACTGGAGTCGAATAATTCAGGACGTTTCTGGCTGTAATTTGGGTGAACTGGCAGTTTAGCGGTTTCGGGGGCAGGTGGTCTCGGCTGAGCTCAAACACATTCACCAGATGAGCTTTTAATGCCGTTCTCAGGTCTCTGCGGTGTGAGTTTGTTTTCTCCACATTAGCAGCACTTTCAGTGTAGAACAGACAGGACTATGGAGTTTGCAGGATAGATGAGGATGAATGTGTGGCGGGGGACGGCTGCCAGAGCCGCGCCGCTCTCATTAGAGCTGATAAGGATGGGTAATGAATGCGAGATGCTCCTGCAGCCGGCGGTGCGGGGGCCGATCGGAGAGAGAGATGCTGATCCTTCAGGCGCCGCCGAGGCGTTTTCCAAACAGATCCGAACGCGCCGCTGTGAATCTATTGAGGGGCTGTGATGAGGGGGGGCGGAGAGCGCCGCCGCCAGCCGACCAGCCTTTCCAAGCGTAAATCGTCCTCCTGTTCTGCCAATTTGGAGGAAGAATGAAGCTCCTGCTGCTCCTCAGTTCGCTCTGCGTGCTGGCAGCCGCCGCTCCCGCCTCGAGCCCTCGCGGCTCCAACGCGCTGAGATCCACTCCGCCGGCTGCTTTCAGGCAGCTTAATCATTCTCCGCGATGCTCGGCGGCTCAGGCGGGATTTGTTTTACCGAGTGGAGTGGGATGTTGGGTGAAGTGGCCTGTTAGCTCGAGCTGCACTTCACTCCTCTCGCTTATGTAACTTTATTTATTTTTTGAAGGAAGTTTTCTTTCACTCGGCTGAACGGATCCACAGGAGGAACATGGAGGATCCTGATGCAGCCGCCACAGTCGGTTCAGTTCTCGTCCTTCAGACGTTTCCCTGAGCCTCATCTCAGCCCTTTAAAGTGAAGTTTCTGTTGAATCCAATATGATCTTTACATTTACTTCAATGCTGATGAAAGTTGTTCATGAGATTGACCTGTCAATCATTACCTGCCTACCGCCC
Source organism: Centropyge bicolor (assembly GCA_037975185.1). Lineage (NCBI taxonomy): Eukaryota > Metazoa > Chordata > Actinopteri > Pomacanthidae > Centropyge > Centropyge bicolor. The sequence goes on along the minus strand of JBBMOC010000980.1, from coordinate 3,215 downwards.
TCTGAGGGATCAGAGATTCAATCAGCCGCTTTCATGAGGCTCAGACAATGTTTATCAGCTGCAATTACTGATATGATGTGAGAGAAAGTTTAACTGGAGAACGTGAAGCCTCTGAAAGTCTCATTCTGCTTTTGGACCCACAGAAACACAGCTGGACCCACAGAAACACAGCTGGTTCCACAGAAACACAGCTGGTTCGAGTGTTTTGTCACTGCAGTTGCTGCTGGAGCCAAACGTTGGCTCTCATGTTCCCTGAAGACGTCGGCTGTTGCTCAGACAGCAGGAAGACAAACACGGCAGAGCTCAGCCAGGAGCTGTTTCATTGGTTGATCTATTGGTTGATCTGCCCTGATGCAGACGATGTTCGATGCTGTTTGTGCACATTTTCCTTTGACCGGCTGCAGGACGTCTCACATGAGCCACAGACAGAGCAGGTGATGATGATGATGATGATGTGATGAAGAGTTTCTGGTTTGACTTGACTGAGAATCTTTAGTTAGTTCAGTTTTGTAAGTCGACTTCCTCCAGGCTGGTGATGACATCATCCAGGTGTTTCACTGTCGAAGCTGATGAGCAGCTGCACTGGTTTCTCACTGATGGACGTGATTGGACAGTTTTCTGCTGAAGCTGCGTTGTGGTTGTCTCGTCCTCTGTCGTCTCTCTCTGGTTGCTCTTCTTCTCTCTCTCTCCTTCTCTGTGTCTCGCCTCCTTCCTTTTCATGTCTCCTCTTTCTGTGAACACATCGGGAGTCAGAAAACTAAAATGCAGTGTTTGTCTGATTGAAGAAATGTAAGATTTAATAAAGAGATCTAAGAAAAGCAAAAGGGGGAATCAGGGAAACAGATCTTTACCTCAGAATGGACGTGTGAAGCTGCGTCTGTCGGTGCCTCCAACTCTTCTGTGCTGTCTGGTACATAATAAACTTTATTTGTACAGAAATGTATAAAAACAAAGTTACAGTGATTTAAATTGTTGAACTGGAATCAAAACATTTCAGGAGGAAACAATTAAAAATTGAATGTTCTCATCTAAGAATGATCAGATTTTAATCTGAATTTGAACTCAAACTTTATTGACAGTGACGAGCAGGAACGAGCCCTCTCATTGGAGGAGCTTCACACCCACACTCACAAACAGCCAATCAGACTCTCTCTGCCCCCCTGGCCTTCAGCCAATGAGAGGAGGGCGGGCTGCTGATGTCACGGTCACATGGCTCCTCATGCGTGCAGCTGAGGATGACAGAGCTGAGGGAGGTGTTGAGCTGATCACTGAGGCTCCTGCTGCTCCTGCGTCCTCCATCAGGCTGGATTATAAATATGTATTTTGTGATTTCTGCCATGAAAGGTAGGAAGGAAACAACCTCAGTGTCTGAGTGAAGGAAACTTCATGTTCAGCATCTCTGGTTTCGTCCTCAGCTCAGTTTGTGAACTTCTGTTTCTGCTGCACAAGTTCACAGATGGTTTTCTGTCTGAGGGGACGCTTCACTCTGTCCTATGTCTGTCTCTCTCTGTCTCTCTCTGTCTGTCTCTCTCTCTCTCTCTCTGTCTCTCTGTCTCTCTCTCTCTGTGTCTCTCTCTGTCTGTCTGTCTCTCTCTCTCTCTCTCTGTCTCTCTGTCTCTCTCTCTCTGTGTCTCTCTCTGTGTCTGTCTGTCTCTCTCTCTCTGTCTGTCTCTCTGTCTCTGTCTCTCTGTGTCTGTCTGTCTGTCTGTCTCTCTCTGTCTCTGTCTCTCTCTGTCTGTCTCTCTCTCTGTCTCTGTCTCTCTCTGTCTGTCTCTCTCCCTCTCTCTCTGTCTGTCTCTCTCTCTCTCTGTCTGTCTCTCTCTCTGTCTCTCTCTGTCTCTCTCTCTCTGTCTCTCTCTCTCTGTCTCTCTCTGTCTCTCTCTCTCTGTCTCTCTCTCTCTGTGTCTCTCTCTGTGTCTCTGTCCTCAAACGTCTCTGAAGTGTTGATGTTCACCACTTTCACTCAGTGTGTCCTCATTAAACCGTCCAGTCGCTGCAGCTGTGGTGGAAAGTAACTAAGTACATTTATTCAAATACTGCACTAAAGTACAGTTTTGATGTACTTGAGTATTTCCATTTTCCATTGTTGGCAGCCAGTCCTGTAGTTCTGTGTCTCTGTTGTATTTTCTATGATTAATATATAAATGAAATCAAACATCATGTGTTATTATGGATTAAATACTCCATATTTTTTTAATATAATTTAGAAATATTTATTTATAAATATATTTTAAAATATAAACATTAATTAATATCATTTTTATCAATTAGCTTGAAAATATAATATATTGACCTTAAATATATTTTGATGCTGATTTTTTTTTGTACTTTTGCTCACACTGTGATGCAGACTTTTACTTGTACCGAGGTATTACTGCTTTTACCTGCAGTTCGTAAACAATGTGAGTACTTCTCCCAGTACTTAGTCTGTGTATTTGTTGTACATGTGTTCTTGTGTTTACTGTGGAACCTAGAGACACGACGCCTCCGCTGATGGAGTCGATACTATTTTGAGAATTGGAGTGAAATCGTGTGTGTGTGTGTGTGTGTGTGCGCGCGCGCGTGAGTGTGTGTGTGTGTGCGGTGGACAGGAGGAGGATGTGAAACACGCATGATGAGGACGTGGTTTTCACATCAGATTGTGTTGAAACATAATGCGACAGTTTGAGTAAATAAAAGCCGTCGTCAGGATGAAAGCTCACAGGCTTCGAATGAGAAGAAATGCGATGAATCCACGAACCCTCATCACAGAGACAAACGTAGATTTGGTAAAAACAGAAAACAGTTGACGAAGTTGAATGAAAATAGAAATGAACTGTTTTAACTTTAACACACAAGATGAAAATGCGTCTCTGGGCTGGACTGTGAACTGTTCATGGTCCCCAGAGGAGGAATCCTGGAGACTGCTGATCCTCACACCTTTTGTTTAGCGCCACCAAGTGTCTGACTTTTATCATTTTCATCTAAAAGTGTCTCGGCAGCTATTTCATGGATATTGGATGAAATTTGGTTTTAGACGTTCATGCTCCCTCAGGATGAATTTTAATCAGTGATCAATTATTGTGCTGAACATAGAATACACAGATTCTTGATGGTGTTCGGAACCAACTGGTATCTTTGAAGTTGAAAGTTCAGTAAAGTCAGATTCTGAGGTTCTTCCTTAAAGGCCAGAAGGACTCAAAGGTGTATTTTGTTTGACCTTGAGACCTTGTGCC
>JBBMOC010000979.1:0-15861 GCA_037975185.1 Centropyge bicolor | reverse complement strand
CTTCATTTTTGCTCTTCAGAAACCTATGGGTGACGTCACGGACACTATGTCCATATTTTATACAGTCTATGGACCCACCTCTGTTACCCACTCGTGCACGGACGAGATGAAGGAGATGGGGGGGGGGTGCACGATAAATCACGTCAGGGGCACGCGAGGATGAGAGAGCCGTGCCATCCATCACCTCTGCTGTGTCATAGCAGCGCATTTAACGAGAAAATCTGGGCAGACAAGGGGCGGAGCCAGCAGTCTGTCACCGCCGCCGCCTCTCAATCTATTTCAGATTCAAACACTTAGCAGACGTTCCCATCCTGAGAAATACAGTGACAAGAAGAACGAACTGAAGCAGTCTTGTCAGATGTGTTTCTTTGCCATAGTTGGTTGCAGCACTTTTTTTTTTTACAATGTGGGAATTTTTTTTCATAACTTTGGCTAAAATTTGATTTCAGAAACATTGTTAGAATAAAGTATGTTGCAATTGAATCAGATAATTTAAAATACTTATAATACTGAACTACTACATCTACATTAGTCCAAATATTAACCAGGATTCGTTTAACCTGATATGATTGTCTGGCCGCTCGTACTTTTATTCACTTTGGACTCATCTTTGGTGATGTTGCCACGTTCCCAGAGCTCAGCAACAAAACTGGGCGAGAGCAATGTTTTCATAACCAGCTGGAATAATGGCCCCAGGCATGAAAATAAGACCCAAGAATAAGACTGGCCATTTTCTATATTTGGGGTTTTTTTGTCAAACAATCTTCTGAAACGACCAAAAGCAACAAAGAGTCAGTTCACCTCTCAGGACTGTCTGACTTTTCTCTCTGTTGTTTGATCAGGAATTAATACTTACATTTAAAAAAAAAAAAAAAAAAAAGGTTAAATAAATTCATGAAACCTCTGCAATCTCTCATCAAATCTTACTCAAACAGGAGTAAATGCTGTATTTGTTTGGGACTACTTTCAGCTGCAGATTTGAAGCTTATGAGTATTTATGACAGAAGAAACATGAACTGTCACAGATGAAACTTGTTAGTAGTATCAATTCATTGCTTCACGTTTGGTCATGGAATATGTTGACTATAAAAGAAAATTAAAAATATCACCAGATTTCATTAAACTCAGATGCTATTCAGCTTTTAGCATATTAGCTCATATTAGTCATTTTGAACCTGTGATGATTTATTTTCATCTATAGAATCTTTATGTCGCTCCAAATTGGACTAAATTATTTTCGTCAGGGGAGTGTGGTTTGTCTTTTAAGCCGAGGGAGAGACTATTACCTTTGAGAGAAATACAAAAAGCCTCGAGCCCAACGGACAAGAGGACGTGATGGAATTCCAGCTCTGTGGCCTCGGGGGAGTCGGTGTATTGAGGAGGTTTTATTAAAACGGAGGCAGAGTAAAGAGTAATAGCATATAACGTAGAGAGGTTTTGACAATCTTATGTGGCTCAGGTATTAGGAACCTGCACACCTGTGTCTGTTGTGCCGGTGGAAAATTAGTTTTGGGGGAGTCATTATAACAAGAGCCGCTCTGTGTTTTTGCCTTCATACATGACAGAGATGACATACGAAAAGAGAGCGGTAATTGCATTTTTTTTTTCACCCTCCCTCCTTCTCGCCCCCCCCCCAGTTCATATTACTGGAGAAATATGAGAGGGCTGCTTGTGTGAAGGGTCGTCTGTGGCAGCTTTGACAGCCAATTTAGTCCTGCAGAAACAGACCTCTCCCTCCAGCAGCTCCGGGTTAGAGCTGTCACACATGCACCCACGTAGAAAAGACCTCCCTCCACTTTTTTTTTTAACCCCGTCACGCGTCCTTTTTCCATCTCATCTTGACTTGATTAGAGGCGATTCAGATTTGTCGCTAGAAACCTGCTGTGTACGAACATGTTTTATTCTCTCTCGCTTCTGAACTGCAGAGTGTTTTATTGTTTGAAGAAAAAAAAATTCTATTATGGATTTATGAAAACAAAAAAAAATCTGTGGACCGATCACTGTGGACAAAGATGAATGGTTTCTTATTTTGGTTTTAAGGGGGGGAGATTTTCTGAAGGACAACACAGCAAAAACTTTTCCCAGTTAACTCACAGTTTGGTATCGGCCTTGTCTCAGTGCAGGAAAAAACTACTCTGACTGTCTGATCATTTAAATTGTATTCATAACGAGGAATACTTTTCAATTAGTCCTTGAAACATCTTAAAAAATTTTTGGTAAATAAGCGTATTAGATATTTGCCCTGTCATGTCTGTGCATTAACTACAGGAGCTGGAACCTGAAGTTAATTAGCTTAGCTTAGCACAAAGACTGGAAACAGAGGGAAACAGCTAGCGTACTTCAATCCAAAGTCAATAACATGCATGCCAACATCTTTAAAGCTTAAGACATTGTACCCTGTTTGTATAATATGGTTGTCTCCACTCAGATCACTAATTAAATTAAATTAATTTGTGAGTGTTACAGGAGCTTTGAAGTTGTCACAGTTTTGCACTCAAGTCTTAGTTCTGCCTTTGGTTTTGTTGTGTCTTGTCACGGTTTTGCCATAGTTTCGTTTCTGCCATTATTCTGTTCATGTCATAGTTTTTTCAGTATAAACCTGTCATGTCGTTGTCCTGTCCTGTCACATGTATTGTTTAGTTCTGTCTGTTCTAGCTCTGTGTTTTGGTTTCTGTTCTGCCCGTCATATTTCTATGTCCAGTGTCTCGTCTCTGATTCTTGTCACCTACCAGCCACACCCACGCAATCATGTCACCTGTGTTTCCTGTTGTAGCTAATTACCACCACTCACTATTTACGTCAATTGTTTTCTGTTTACTTTTGCCGGATCGTTTCTCTTCACGCCACGTTATGACCATGTATTGCCAAGTCAGTGAGTGAGTTTGAGTGAGTTTTGTTGAGTACTTCATTTATTTTCATTAAAGACTTTTTTTTGAGCATTTTGTGTGATGCGCCTGAGTCCTCATCCACCCGCCTTGACAGAAGTGACCCCAACTAGCTCGTGCCTCTTGTCTCTTTGCTCTGCTACATGCATATGAGTGGTATCCATCTTCTCAAACAAGACAGGCGAATAATTTCCAAAATGTCGAACACTTCCTTTTAAAAGTCGAAACCGAAGAGACTAATCTCGTCAGCGTTGTTGTCCCGCTTCTCTCTCATGGCTTTGCCCTTCTGGAGAGGTTGCATAAATGCATGAGGGATGAGCTGGAGATCCTTTGCCTCAGGTGGGTACAATGATGCATTAGAAGTGTAAGTCACTGATTTAGAGATAAATCCATTTCATTTGCCGAGGCCTGGCAACGCGATGAGATATGGTCATAAGTTTATCGCGCTGCTTCTCGGCGGAGTGTTTGCGCCCACTTCAGCTGCTGTAAATCAACACGGAGGTTAGAAAAATCACAGCACATCATCAGCTTCCAGTCCTTGGCTAACCTTCACTCTGAGTGTGTGTGTGCGTGTTTGGCAAAGAGGGTCTTTATCTTCTAGACGTATACATTAATTTGCACGGTGGGAAATTAATATGACGCTTTGGATATTTCACTGTCACGCTCATTCTAACCCCAAACAAGTGAGGCATCATCACCGGCAGCTTCCTCTCCATGCGTACGCTGTGTTGTGCAATAATTAGCTGCAACACACACACACACGCTGCAGCGGGTCAAAGGTCAGTGGAATCACATGCTGCCCTGCATTCAAAGGCACAACTCACTCATTTAGCCTTTTCAAAGCTGGTACATGTGACTGCAGCCGCATACTTATGTGCAAATCGTACTGCTGACACACACATACACACACTGACCGAAACCGACACACACACACACATACACAAACTAATACAGTTTACCTGGGTCCTTTTGTTTTCATTGAAATGAAACACAAATCCACGGCGCACACCAACAATAGCGGCATTAAAGCAGTGTATGGGCTTAACAAACCCTCAGAACAATACACAGGCTGCTTTTTAAATCCACACTAAAACAAGTCTGAGGTCAGGAGTCGATACACAGTGAGCTAGATTTGGTCTGTGTAACACCGCTAAGCTCACCGGAGCTGCGCTGATCCGCAACTGATCATGTAAACCCTGTGTTTGAGAAGAGACCACGAGGGCTTTGCTCTATATCGCATAACACAACAGCTCTCAGTGCTTTACTGTAACACTGTTTTTCTTCTATAACCATGCACCTGACTATGAATAAAACATAAAGATTTTTCTTTTATATTAATCCTGCAGCCAGATGGCGATCAGGAAAAACTACAAACTGGACCATGTGCTCCTCGGTTTCTCTAACCTCTGCAGTGCTTTCTGAGTTAAGACAGGCTGAAGGAAAGTCAGAGCTGTTCGGCTGCCGCACAGATGGTGACTGCAGGAATCTACCTGAGCTGTAACTGCATAGGTTGAATTTAATTACCTGCTGCTGATATTTATCGATATCCAACCATAGACTGTATAAAATATGGACGTAGTGTCCGTGACGTCACCCATAGGTTTCTGAAGAGCAAAAATGAAGCAAATCGTAGTTCGTAGACATCTTGGTAGCCTACCTCCGGTTACTCCAAATATGGACAAAGAGGTGGAGCGAGGGCGGAGCTGAGGTGGGTGCTATGGGCCGGCTGAATGAACGCTATTGGCTGAAAAAAGCCGCTTTATTCGAAATAATCAAACTAGCTACGGCTAACCAGCTAGGTTAAATGCTAAATATCGTTGCTAGCCGGCTAACCCCACGACGATCTCTTTCCCAAACTCAGTGACTAGAATTAGCCAGGGTGACGCCCTTTAGACCGTCAGTGTCTAGTTGTCAATCAAAGTGGCGCCACTTAGATTGACAGCTATGAATTGTGCATAATGATGTATGCAGTATATTTTAAACAAACGCCTTATAAAAAAATTCGCCCCCCCCAGAGTTGTCATGGAGTAGAAAAACAGCTTATGAGACTAGAGCCATGTTTTGAACCAGGCTGTAAATATGTTTTTTTCTGTCGTAAAATCAGACATTTTAACATGGGGCTCAAATTGACTCCCTTCTGCGGCCTGCTCTAGTGGTTATTCGAGGAACTGCAGCTTTTTTTCACTTCCGCATTGGCTTCATTTTTCAGCGGCGGAGGTTGCCGCTTGTATCCAACAGATTGTGACATCAGAAAACTGAAACTATAGATACTTCATGAATGTTTCCAGAGAATGAAGAATATCATAAAAGACCATCGGCTGATGATAAGTTCCAGTTAAGTGATTGCTTCACATCTACTCATACATGATCATAACATTGTGACAGAGCGTGATGTTACACCTCCATGTGTTGTCCAGGTAATATGGGAAAGAAATACAAACTGTAGCTCATGTGTTGGACAAAGTGTTGAACCTCTTCATCCTCGTTTGTGAGTCTTTCCAGGATGAACCTTTCATACCCAATCATGATCCTATCACCTGTTACAATGGACCTCAAACAGGTGTTTTTGGATCAGTCCACAACTTTCACAGTCTTTTGTTGCTCCTGTCCCGACTTGTTTGAAACATGTTGCTGCCATCAAATTCAGAATAAGCAGATATTTAAAATCAATGAAGTTGATGAGGCCAAACATTAAATATATTGCCTTTGTACAAATGTCAAAAAGGATTAGCAAAAGTGTCCCAACATTTTTGAATCAGGATTGTAGATGTGAAGATTAGACACCATTGATCGACTCTTCAGCAGCGATGACATAAACTGATACACAAATCAAAGTACAGCTGAAATAAAGCTGTCATTTACACAAGTTGTTTACTTCCCACGGCACTTTGATTTATGATTTCATGATCGGAGAGATAAGACTCAAGCCTCACCTATTTGGAGCAGCTTCTCGGCAGGATATGTAAAACACAAAACAAAAGCTGTGCTTCGCAAAACCAGAACAACCAGCTCATCGCATTGTTCGACAGAATCTGAATAAACAAGCTGTGAGTTGTTAAATTCCTCACATGTATCAAATCTGGACAGAACAATAGGATGTGCGTTCAAACCAGGTGCAGCGAACGCCACAAAGATGCCGAGTTACAAAAGGCAAGTAGAGCGGATAATTCGCAAGCAGCAGAAACAGGTTTTGTTATTGTCCGAGCTTCGTCATCTGCTGCGAAATAAAATGGAAACAGTCACCTGTAGGCTCGATCGCTCAAAGCCACGCTGGCTCACGCACAAACAATTGTTGGAGAAACGCCATAAGCGTCAGCCACATATTCAAATTAGCTCCTTCAAACGACAATAACCACCCACATGTGTCTGAGAGAGAGAGAGAGAGGATGTTTGAGTATTTGTGAAATCAGATTTTGGGGAGTTATGAGAAAGGAAGTAGACCCAGTGCATTATGTTGCATACGAATAGGGCTGTCGCGATAACCGCAAAAATGAATCACCGTGGTAGTAAGAGGCCCGCCGCGGTGCATGGTGGACCACCGCCAGCACCGCACGTCAACTGATGTACAACAGTCCTCGCGCAAACAGCGGCACCACCACCGGCTAAAGCCTGCTGAAGCCACAAACAACCACCTCTGCACCCATACCCGAGAGAGTTCGAGCCGACACCGAGCTACCTCCAGACGGACCCCATCGACTCCAATGCAGACCCGCTTGCTGTCCTCTCCGCCCGTGCATCTGCGCAACGAGCGCACCATCGGAGAGCGTTCTCAGTGCCGCTGGACATATTTTAACCCCCACTCCGAAGAAGTGTTATAAAATTGCTATGTCTTTTTTTATAACTATATATATGCCTATATAATAATAATAATAATAATAATACGCTTTATTTGTATATATCTATTACTATTACTATACTATATATCAGGGGTATTTTTTAACATGCGCGTGTAGCAGCGCTGGTTTCTGTAACTAGGCAACCATGACAACAGAGCGCAGCGGGTCCTCTTTGGGGTCCCCGGCACAAAGATTTAGCTGTCCTTCATGTTTCCTGTGTTTTATTTAGTTCATTATTGTTAAATTTAGTGTTGAAGTGTGTGTGTGTGTGTGTGTGTGTGTGTGTGTGTGACAGACATGCGTATGGGGTATTTATGAAAATACGAAATCGCGTCCCGTATTAGTTCAAAACAACGTAACATTTAATTCTCAAATAAAGGACAATTCCGTATTTTAAATAAAAGTAGCCCAAGGCAAATAAATTTAAGGCCTTTATTTTGGATGAATGAAACAGAAACCTCAGAGGAGCTGTGCGCTGTGCTTTGCCTCGTAGTGGCGCTTCACGTTGCCACTAATTAACGCCACGTTTTCGGCGCAATAATACCGCATACCGCGCTATTGAGCCTTGCGGTCTCACCACAGAGGAAGTTCCTTAACCGCGACAGCTCTACATACGAAGCTTTGTTGACTGTTAAATGGACAAAACGATGCCTTCACAGACCCTCAGAGATGATTTCAGAAACCTACAACTGTGTCTCTGTGAACTGTCGCTCCAGAGCTGAAGCAGTGGTTCAAGCTATTATTGACCTGCACGGCTCAGCTCGCAGCGTCTGAGAGCAGCCGTAATGGCAGAGATGAGAGATTTATCTATTTAATTCTACTTCGGTATTGGCTCCTGACATTTCTGTTCTGCCATCTGGCCAGAGGTCTCAGAAAGCACAAGAAATGATCCTCTCATTTTCCTCTGAAGGTTGTTGAGCATGCGACGAGCTGCGGCGTGGCTTCTTTTATTTATCATGCTTGTCACCACGCTTCGCTAATAAAACAGCTCGTGTGCAGTTCACACAAGGAGTGGGTTTCAAAACGAGCGCTGTGAAACTGCCTGAATTAAGCTCCACTTTAATAACATATATAAATTCTCCCAGCCGCGGCATTTACGGCTTTGAGAAATCCCGTTTTCATGCTTTGAGTCCTTATTAGAAATGTAGTTTTTTTTCTTTTACGCAATTGCATAAAACAAGTTAACTTTGATGTGAGGTGTTACGGCTGTCGTGTTTACTCTACTGGCCAGAAGCTAGTCAAACACGTTTATATGGAAAATGTGCATAATATGAACCACAAGCCTTTTAATTGATGATGTAATGTTTTTTTTTTTACAGTCACGCTCGCTAAAACTGATCTAACCCGTGACTTCATTATCAGGATTCCAGCAGAGAGGGTGGATGGTGCAGTGAGGTAATTTGCTGCAATATGGCTTTTATTTGCTGCTGAATTATTAACAGCACTCTGTTAGCCGTTCCCGATGAGACTGTCACACTTGTACAGGAGAGCGGAGCGAACGGTGCGGAGTTCGAAATGACGGGTCACCAGATCCGTCAGCTCTGGCGGGGTGAGTCAGTGGAGCCTGCCAGGAATCGAAGCTACATCAGTAAATGAATCATGATCTGGGCTTATTTCACACTTTCAAATCTCAGAAAATTCTCATGAAATAATAAATGGATGACAGCGTTTTCCACATCGGTGGCCGCTGCCGTTCGGCGTCAGGGGAGCTTCTGAAATCCAGGGTCAGAGGTTGAGCTGGTTATTATAAGGCTGCAGAGAGGAGTCAGTGTAATGGATTGTCATTCAGAAGGCGAGAGCAGGTGACACCTCTCTCGCCGCCGCCGTCCAGAGGAGAGCGAAGGTCCGCCGTCTCCGAGTGACCGTCGAGCTGAGCTGTGCTTTATTCATCTCTCTTTATGGCTGTCGGCCTGCTGTGGTGCTGAGGGCGGTTCAGGCAGAGGAGCAGGCCGGGTCACCTTCTTTGTTTGACGTGGAAGATGAATAAATACATGCAGTGAGAGAAAGCTGCCCACTCAAACTCTGAGGGCTCGTGGAGGCAAGACTTCAGGGAGCGGGAGATATTTTTACTCTGAAATAACAACCACTCGCTGCAAAGGGAGTCAGGTTTTCTAACAATTCAAATCAGTTTTTTCAGTGTTTTTAACCATTCAAATTTCAATAGCTGATATGCATTTCCTGATGAGAATTACAAATTATGCTCTGATAACAGGATGAAAAGAAGGAAAGATTTCATGTTTCTGACTTGTGAGTGTTCATGTTAGCAAACTCAAGATGGCGGCTTCCTATTATGCTTCTAGTTTTCATTCATTACTTGTGCTTCATTTGTTGTTTTTTGTTGCAAAATACAAACAAAACATGGAACTGCTCTCGAACACCTCATTCCATATCATTACTAGTCCTTCAAAGCAGCTGTGAATATTTTTATCATAATCATCATAATATTTTAAAAGATGATGTAATAACAATAAGAAATGTAGTTATGAATTGACCCAAGCCAAATCTGCAGTTCTCACTAACTTTATGGAGCTTTAGAATAAGTTTCAGATCAAACAGTCTGATGATATCAAAACTTTAAAAGAACAACTTTATTGTGAGTCCGTTTTGTTTAACTCTCGTCTCCCTCATGGCGTCAATTTCAGCTGCAAGAGCAAGTAGAGAAAGTTTGCATTTAGCAGCTAAAGAGCCAAGTATTTCCCTCAGGAGTTGATAATTTGATTTGAAGATAGTGTGAATAAGCTGACAAGTTCAACTAAGACAAAGGTGTGTTCACAAGTTGTTTCCGTTGCCCACAAGTGGCAAATGAGATTGTTAAAGTTATTGCAGGTTTTAAGAATTATTTAGTGAGACACATCTTAGAGCCGTCCGAAAAATACAGGCTTCCAGTTTTGTAATTACAACTGAGGTGTTGACGTGAGCGAAATTGGAAACTGTTCCAACTCCCACATGACTTGAACGCAGCTTTAATAAAACACACTGCTCTGATTTTACCACACGTTCTCTTTTAAGCATCTAATCTATATTCCCATTTCATCAGACCTTCAGCATCCATTTCCTTCCATCTCAGAAGAGGAAGGCCAACCACAACGTTCCCGTTCCCAGTGCAGCCCGTGTTAACTGGGGTCTCACCCTCCCGACCTCCGGGGTCACCGAGGAGTGGTTGTGCGTGCAACAGCTATTTATCAGTCTCCTCTCTCGCTCTGCCGCTGAGAGCTCACAGGCTGTTTCCATCCACCACGCTGGGACTCTTTGTTTATCAGGAAATGTAATTCATTTCAGGAGGCTGGTGCAGTGTGTGTGTGTGTGTGTGTGGGGGGGGGGGGGCGGCTTATTGGGCCTGATGGATGGAGGGCCGCGGGGACGCCGACAGACCGCGGCCTTCGTATATACTGTACATGAAAGAAGAGATGAACCTCAAAGCTCTCACACTCACCTGCTATTAATAATTATCCCCCACTTGATTATTATTGTTTTTTAAGTTTAGGTGTGTGAGATTTTAACTGTTAAACTTTTTTAATATTGCTCCAACTGAATTTATGAGACTGCCCAAGAGGAACATTAAATCAATATAAGTCCACAAAAAATACAAATTACAGCGTTGTAGCTGTTCGGCTCGGCTGCTCGACGCCGGCGCCGTGTTTACACCAGAGAACATCCACTTAACTCGGCCTTTTCTTCACTTGTGGAGAAATGTTTTTGTGTGATGAATGAGCTTCAGTGCAGGAAAACGGAAATAATGAAGGAGGCGCGTTGAGCATTGAACACACAGTACACTTGGCAGCGTTAATGTTTATCAACTCCTGTCTTGCTCGACGCATTAAGCATCTGATCAAGTTAGATCAGTGATCGTGAAAACGTTAAAGCCCCCCTACTAATTTATTTTCTGCATCAGCTCCGTCCTGATGAGATCCAACACAAAATCATTATTTTCTGCCAAAGACACTTTTTGTCTTTGTCTATAATTATAAATACCTACAGATGTTTATCAATCATGAAAATTCACTGTCATATAGAAAAAGGGTCTTTAAAGGATGTTTGTGTGACTCCTGATGTCGTCGCTGTGAAAAGTGTCTCCCATTTGTCGGCCATCTTCACAGCAGCATGAAACAGCCTGCAGTTACATCCAGACTATTTTCAACCAAATGGTCTCAGGATATAAGAAGCCCCACGATCTGAGTTTAAAAAAAAAATCCTATTGCTCTTTGCCATCGATGTTTCCGTCGCTTCCTGGAAATGTTCCTGCAATGGAAAATGGCACAGAGGCTGTAGGCTATATCCTGAAAGGTCAGGACGTGGAACAACAAACTGGGGCTTCTGCTACACGCTACGCCCACGTCAACACACCAGAGACGGCTTCATTTATAAACAGGAAGTCATCAGTTATCACAGTGATACTTGTGTTGTTGTCCTGGCTTTAGTACAGTAGTTATGGTGATTTAGTTTACATAGCGAATTACAGTATTTATCTTAACACTTTATCTTCTTCCTCTCAACACTTGCAACAACGCTCTCACATGATCATAGTATTAGAAAGATAGAAATCTGTCAAACTCCAGTGGGAAGTGTAAATGACCCCACCTTCATCTTAAACAAACCGAGATAAGGAACTTTCAATCATCAACCTGAGCGAGGTTGTTTTTATTGCCTTCACTTAATTACCTTCAAATCTGTGTTTTCCCTTCTTTCTTTTGTGGTATCTGTTTGTGTGAAATTAAAAAAAAAAGAAAGAAGACATTTTGGAGAGGTGCTGCAGTGTTTTTGGCATTTCAAACCGAACCCACACGGCTCCTTGTAAAGAGGACAGATTGATGATGCCTTTCAAGTCGAGGTAATTACATTTTTCCACAAACACACCATCCTCTCGCTAAAGCATAAACGAAGGGAGAAGTCACTGATGTGTCTGTTGATTGGGTTCAAATCAAACAGGCTTTCATGATGCTTCTCGCCGTGTTTGGGTTCGCCGCTCGTGTCTGCGCGCACGGAAACCGCGCGCCTCATTGACTTGAGTGGAGCTAATAAAGTGACATCCTGTTTGAATGCTCACTTTGAAGACGCCACTATCTTCTTATTATGAGAGCGGCTTCTCTCTAACTCCGTGTCACGCTCTGTTTGCATGTGTGTAAATTAAAGCGTATGACTGTATGTGCCATCTGGGAGTTTGAGAACGCTGCTCAGGAAGGAGGCTTTGTGCATGCGTCCCTGTAAACCTCATGTCAGGAATAAGCACAACGCATGGAAACAACTGTGCATCTTGTCAGCGGCGAAATAGTGATTTAATTCCGGCGCAGTAGAATTTATGTGCAGAATAAAGGTGAGGACGTTGGCGGGTGGATGGGTGTGTAGCAAGTCTGACTTTCATGCAGGTATCTTGATTTTTTATTAACTATCATCCTGATCTTTCCTTCACCTCAACCAAGTGTTTTAGTTGCTGTAACCAGACCTTATAGCCATCATTTGTTTACAAAGAATTAAAAGACTGATACTGCTCTCATCAGCTCTGAATCTTGCTAATTAGTTTATACTATTCAATTCAATTTAATTCAAAAAACTTTATTATCCTCGAGGGGCAATTTAATAGCATGTGCATGTGTATTATTTGTTTAATTCAAGCTAACACTTAAGAGCAAGAATGACAATTAGACATTTTATGATGAGTTATGTGCCAGAATATTTCTTGGTAGTAGCTTCCTGGAATCTATAACCTGTAACCAGTGGTATTAGTCTTCTTCGACTAATCGACTAATCGAATCGACTAATCGACTTCCTTTATTGTCATTACACAATATACACAGCAGTGCAAGTTGAGTAAGGAAATTCCGTTGCAATGGCTTCCAACAATGGGTCAGCAACAAAAGTGTCAGCCAGTGGAAATATAAAAATATGCAAAAAAGATATATATATATATATATATATATATATATATATATATATATATATATATATGTATATATGTATATATATATATATAATATGGTATAAATATAGGTACTAGGAGCTATGTATGGATATATGTAAATGAACAAAGTTATGTATAGGATATTGCACAGAGCAAGTTAGCAGCAAGTTGAATTATTGCACTTAGTATTGGTATTAAATGTAAAGTGAATGTAGATAGATGGAATTATTGAACCCTCCATGTGTTTCGCAAAATACTGACCTTTTGCTCTAACTATACTGTTGTTCACATGTGCAGGTGAGAATCTGAAAATCATTGGCTCAGACATTAACCCTGGTTTTGCAGAATCGTCCGATATCAACATTCTTGCCTGATGTTATTGATGTTATTGAGCGTCGTCTTCGCATGTGCACACTCGCCCTTGACTGCGCCCGTAAAAACCGCTTCACCTCGACCATAACAGCTTATCGTGACCTTGCAGTCTCTCGGCAGCAGGTTGAGTAAGTGCTTCATTATGAAAACCAGCAGCGGCGGGTCCCTCAGTGTTACGCACACTGTCCAGCCCGGGGTCTAAATCACCTGGGCATATAGGGAAAGCATTTAAGCCGTCTTTAATAATGATTAATACACCTCCACCACCACACAAAATAGGCCTCCGAACACCATCATCCATCACCAATATGAAACCCCATCCTCTATAACGCTTAAATTACATTCATTAGCGCGGCCCGCGGCTCAGCGGCTGCCTGGGAGGCGGCCGGGGCAGTGGGAATTGTTCTTATATTAATCAGTTATGTGATTGGAAAATAAAACTAAATAAATTAGGAAAAATGAGAGCGGGAGTTGCTTTCACTGAGTAAACAGTTACTGAGCAGGAGAGCAGATATAATGCACTTTTCTACACTAAACACCGGTGTTTCCCCGACGCTGAGCCGACCTGAGGGAGCGTGGTTTCACACCGACTCTGCAGACCTGTGATTTATGAGAGCTCTGCTACTAATCTGTTATTAAAACCAGGAGTCCACTTCACATTTCTAAGTGCAAATCTGTCCTTGAGTTAATTCTGTATTCGCTTTAATGATGCCATCATCTCGTTTACAGCTCGGTATGAAAGTCTGTCATTCACACCCACACGCACTCATCCATCACTGATCGACTGCAAACATACCTGCGGCTGTGTTTCCTGTGGAGAGGTAAATCTGGTGGATAATAAACTTCAAGCAGTCGGGATCGGTTTAGCGGAGGAACGCCACCGGATTATATGCAATCAGTCACATATAGACAAACACATGCATGGTGTCTTTTATCCATCCACATGTGTTTTATTTATGGGATGTATGTATAAGACTCCCTGAATTTGTTTCTGTGTTGCTGATGGTAAAATGAGGAAAATACAGAACAAAGAAACAGAATCTAATGAAGTTAAAGAGTTAAAAGAATAGCTTGAAATTCATTTGTTTAATTAATTAAAATCACAATTTGAGGTTTTGGGGGGAGTTGTGTTGGAGTTGGCGTTAATTGCACGTAACTCCTGGAACACAATTAGAATAAAAGTTTAGTGTTTAATCAAGTTTTTGTTAGCTTTCTAAAATGTTTCATTAGTCTGAAATATAGGCTGATCTTTTTTATGATATGTGCACATGTGTTGCAAATTAGCATGTGTGCTAATACACTCAAACAATACATCTGGTTTGCCCAATGTAATTGTGATGTCCACATCAAATAAACAATAAAATAAATATTTCTACATTAAAGATTTTTTTTTTTTTTACCTTCAAACGTCTGATTTTCGAGCAGTTCATGAAGTGTCCAGAAACACCAGCAGCCCTGTTCAATCACTCGTCCTGTTATTGCTGTTACGGGAATCGCTTTGTGCCGCTTTAACACAGTCTGGCTAAATATCACATCCAGGTCCTGAATTCCTTCACTTCATCCTGAAACGAGTTGGAGGCTCATGATAATGATCCGGCACAGACGCAGGTCCAAACAGCACAGACCTGCAGAGCCACTCAAAGTTAAGTGAACGCAAAGCCAGAACTTTTTTTTTTTTTTTTAAATACGCTGAGGAAGTCTGGACTCTCTCCCCAGCAGCTTTTGACCGTGTTGTTCTCCTCTTCTTTCCTGGTGTTTGGGTAGATTGCCACAGCTGTGTGGCAATTAGCCCTGGGTGGTTCGACACCTCCGTCGGCCCCACAAACACACTCCGGTCGCTCTCGTCCTCTCATGACACACACACACAAACACAAGCCAGGATGCCACAACACAATGGAGGAGATTGGTTCACACGGTCAGAGATACTTGTGAGAACATGTGTATAAACATGCAAACACACACTCTCAGGGTTTGGTCCTGGGGAATGTCTCAGATGAGGTTTGACACCTCGTCACTACTTTCTGCTTCGTCCACATACTTACGCATCCACACTCATAGGTTTTGTTTATTCCTACCACCCACTCTCCTCTGGTGTTTGACAACTACTAAAATGGCTTTTGACTTTTGAGACACAGCATCACCCCGTTTTAATTTGAAAACTCATGGACTGTGTTTCTCTATGGGTGGAAACAAATGAAAAACAAAGACGCCCACGTTCGTCTCCTGATCATCATTCACAATGTGTTGTTGTTGTCTTCACACCCCATCATACGACATTTTTCCGGATGAAATCAAACATCAGCCCTGTTAACTTTCAAATCACAAACTTTTAGAAACGCTCCCTTGTGTTTTCTGATGTAACTCATTCAAGCTGCGGTGTGGTCGGCCCAACTAGTCAGGCATGTTCTGCTTTGTGCCAGGAAACCATAAAAGTATTTCCATGTCCCATTTAATGCAGCTCTGTGTAACAGGCCTGTTGCTGTGGCCTGTAAAGGAAGCGAACAGGCTTCCCTGTCATTACTGCAGACGTGCGACGTGACGTCTCCCTCGATGTAAACATGGGAGTGTCAGTGTCGGACTGATGAAAACTCTCATCATCTGACCACCAAGAAGAGCTGATGTTTCGGCTGCTGCTGCTGTCATGGGAACAAACACTTTGTTTTTGCCTCCTCCTGTTCCTGTGGGAAAATGTTATTAAATCAAATGAAGCATCTCATTATGTTAATCAGGTACATGCATGTTACAGATATGTAACTGCCATGATATTTATCATGATCTGATGCTGCGGTCCAGCGTCTTCCTGAGCTGATCTGCCCCATAGACTTTAAAATATGGACGTAGTGTCCGTGACGTCACCCATAGGTTTCTGAAG
>JBBMOC010000978.1:0-15873 GCA_037975185.1 Centropyge bicolor | reverse complement strand
TGTGTCTGTGTCTGTCTGTCTGTCTGTGTGTGTGTGTGTCTGTCTGTGTGTCTGTCTGTGTGTCTGTCTGTGTGTCTGTGTGTGTGTCTGTGTGTGTGTGTGTGTGTGTGTGTGTGTGTGTGTGTGTGAGCAGTGAGGCAGGAGGAGAAGCGACGGCTGCTGAGACGAAACAACGAGCTGAAGAACGAGTGCGCTCATCTGGAGGAACAGGACAAGCAGCTGAACAACACACTCAAAGTAAGGACAACACGAGCTCACTGTTTGACAGAGGGACTGAGTCACTATGAGCAGCTGGTGACAGGAAGTTGACTCTGGTGTTTCCTGTGTGTCTGCAGCAATGCATGGACCTGAGGGAGAGACTGTTGGGGCAGCAGAGAGACACTCAGGCGTCGCTCGAGCGCCTCAAAGCTCTCATCAGGCTGATACAACGCGACCAGCTCATCCAGGTCACCATGACGACCACCGCCACCATCGCCGCCTCCCTGCTCTCCCAGTCCTGGATCAAACCCACCAGCGCCGCCGCCCCGGGCCCCTCGGCCACGCCCCTGCAGAAGAGCCACGCCCACAGCCAGGACGACGCCAACAACTAGCTCCGCCCCCCCGGTGCTCGACGACGCGGGCGGTGATGATTTCTTTTTGTCTGAATAATATCTAACCATCTTTTCTCTGAGAGCTGAGACCGGAGAAAAAAGAGCCTCTATCCTCCACTCGATTCAAGTATTTTTTAAAACCCAACACCTACAGTGCTTACGAGATTTCTTTTTTTAAGTTATTTTCTATTTATTAATGTTCTTGGCCTTAATGTATTTATTACAAAACGTTAGACGACAGCGGCGCCGCAGCACTTCCTGCGCGCTCCAAAAGATATTTCCCTTTTTTAAACACAGGTATAATTCTTGTTCTGCATATAGTGAGAGAGAACAGTAGAGTTAGTCGTAGTAGAAGCAAACCGAGGTCGGTGGAAGTGAGAGACTGTACATTGATATATCTGAGTAGATGTTTGTTCTCATTCTCCTATGAACAATGTTTTTGCCATAATAATTCAGGAAAATGTTTTCATCGTGTATGTAAACGCATACGAGCCTTCAAACAAAACAGAGAATAACTTTTTTCAGTATTAATAGAGTTAAAGTCAAAGAAAAAAGTATTTAAGATAAAACTACAGAAATTAGCATTTCTAGTGGAGATTTTAGTATTTTCATGCTGATGCCTGTTGATAAATGTACGTTGGGAGAATTCAAGGGGATCACTGTACATATGTTGTATTATTCTTCTGATCATCATCATCACAGCTTGTTTTTGGTTTCGACCTTTACTGAAGTCACACATCAGAGACGGAGACGAGTCCCTTCACGTCCGCTCTCTGTCCTCTGTCCTCTGTCCCCCGGCGACGTCACGGCCGCTTCCAGGAAGCTGCAGAAACAAGAACACACTGACACATGAGATATCACACAACTTCACATCGTTCTTGTTTCTGCATCTGGACTGAAATCGGCTGTGGACAGGAGACAGAGAGCGGAGGAGAGACAGGTGTTTGTTCAGCCGCTCACTCCCTCTCCCCTTTAACCAGTATAGAAAATATGCCAAAAACCTTTCTTTCTTTTTGTACTGGGATCGTTCATCTCTCAATAATGTCTATAGTGCTTTTTTTTCTCCCTGCCTATTTTATATTTTTCGCTCTGGAGCTTTTTTTACTCTCGTGTTTTTGAACGTTCTGCCAGTGACGAGCCTGTTAGTCTGACAGATGAACACTGCCTCAAGTACAAATCCTTTCCGATCCAGGGTTTTCGTCTTTGTTGCGTCATGTTATAGACACCAGTCAATCAGAAATGGGACAATGTGTCAAACTGCAACAACACTCTTTGACTGTCGGTGGACGGGCGGATCGAGGCGGCGCCGTCCCGGGGCCGAGCCGGGCCGCCGCCGCCGCCTCGTCCCGCTCCGTCCATTCGTCTCGCTAGTCTTCCTGCTGGTCCAGAAAGGTTCAGTTTAAGTGTTAAAACATAGATTTAGTCCATTTTTTATTTCACCTGATCATATTGTCCTCGCACATGGAGGCGCAGCGCTCCGCTGCTGGTAATGCACAAACATGAACAAATGGTTAAATATTCAGAGGAAAAAATGCCTTTATCACAAGAAGAAGAAGAAGAGAGGGAATTAGTGACGTTGGAAGTGAGAAGAGGAGCTTTATTTTATTTAGAGTCATATCCAGGTCGCCCGCGCTCGGCCTCTGATCCTTCATGTTGGAGAAGCATCGTCTGTACGGCACAAACAGAAACATGGCGGTGCGTCTGCGGCAGCCAGGGACGAGCAACATGGCATCAAACCATCCGCAGGATTCCCCCGAGACAGGTTCAGACTGAAGAAGAGGCGAAACACAACGACGTGGTCGACGGTGTCAGACGAGAGCCCGAAGCCTCAGGTGGAGTTTCTGAAACACACAGACCTGGAACAGTTCCCACGTCCTGAGGCGACGCTCTGAGACAGGTGCTCGCCAAGTTTCAACAGATACAACGTGGGCTTCATCAGAGCACAGAGCCAGGCTGCGTCTGTCAGTCAGTCAGTCAGTCAGTCAGTCAGTCAGTCAGTCAGCCAGTCAGTCAGTCAGTCAGCCAGTCAGTCAGTCAGAGTCTGCTTCACCTGAACCACAGATCACAGCAGTCAGTCAGTCAGTCAGTCAGTCAGTCAGTCTGTCAGTCTGTCAGTCTGTCAGTCTGTCAGTCAGTCATTCAGTCAGTCAGCCAGTCAGTCAGTCAGTCAGCGTCTGCTTCACCTGAACCACAGATCACAGCAGTCAGTCAGTCAGTCAGTCAGTCAGTCAGGTCAGTCAGTCAGTCAGCCAGTCTGTCAGAGTCTGCTTCACCTGAACCACAGATCACAGCTGTCAGTCAGTCAGTCAGTCAGTCAGCCAGCCAGTCAGTCCAGTCAGTCAGTCAGGTCAGTGAGTCCGTCCGTCTGCTTCACCTGAACCACAGATCACAGCTGTCAGTCAGTCAGTCAGTCAGTCAGGTCAGTGTCTGCTTCACCTGAACCACAGGTCACAGCTGTCAGTCAGTCAGTCAGGTCAGTCAGTCAGTCAGGTCAGTCAGGTCAGTCAGGTCAGTTTCACCTGAACCACAGATCACAGCTGTCAGTCAGTGAAGGCGTTTCCTCATCCACGACCTGATGATGAGCTTCAATGTTGAGTTTGACTCAGTGAAGAACATCTGGACTCACAGAGCTGATCCAGCTGTAGCTTCACTGCAGTCACGTGATGTTTTAGCAGCAGAAGTGATCTTTGGTTCAGACGAGGCCTCGACCTGCGAACTCTGCTCTTTACAAACCGCCAACAGTCCGAGCGACGGCCGATGCGTCCCTCAGTCAGCAGCTTCAGGCGTCTGCGTCCGCGACAAACAGCAGATGTGCATTAACATTGTACCTGACTTGCCTTTATGAGCGAATTAAATCATGATCCGTGGACAGAATGTACCATGTGATGCATATCCAGTCGCCACCTGAGAGCTGCCGCGCCGCCACTCTCCAGGTGGAACCATATCAGCGCTCCGTGCCGCGTCCGCCCCCGACCCCCCCCCACCCCGACAAACGACCCCTCCACCCCTGAAACCTCTTCATCCGTTTCTAGAAATCTTCTCCGGGAGAAACTGTGCAGTGCTTAAACAGATCTATTTTAATACACGACACAACATTTGAACAAAGAAGAAAAAAAAGTTAGAACATTTTTATATTCTTTTATCAAGGAGCAAAAAAAGAAAACAGAACATTGGGATTTTCTATTGTTTGCCAGTTCTGCATTCTGACTTCTAGCTTGCAACGTTCGGTGTATTATTTTGCCACGAGGAGGCGACGACACGTTTAGATGGAAATGAAAATGTGTGTTGGCTGTTGAAGTAGAAGTTTTTCTTTGTCATTAATAAGGGGACTGTCCAGTGGATAGTGTGTATAGGAAAGTGTTTGTCTTAAATATGCCAATGTAGTTTTTTCTTCTTTATGATGCATTAAAAAGTTGATCGATGGAAGTTGGTAAATGATTCAAGAGTAGTCTCACTTTTTTGTACCAAGTTCTTACGAAAAATGGAATCATTAATAAACAAAATTCAAGAACAAAAGGTTTGACTCCGGTGTCTGTTTTCACATCAGACATCTGTTATAATCACAGGCAACAGCAGCGTCGTGACATCACTCATCACATGACTCACCTGAACTGGAACATTCAAACACAGTTTCAACTTGTGCAAACTTTAATTACTTTAATCTGAAATGTTACAAAATGTTTTGATTAGTGTTTTGATATTATTACAGTTTTAAAACAAAACTGACTAAAAAATAAAAACAGAAAAAATACAACCAATAAAAATATAAAAACACAGTTGAAGACATCGTCTGACTGAATGACTGCGTTTTCTCTTTTCTATATTTGGATATTTTGTGTAAAATCTTAGCTTCTGTCCAGATGAGAGAAAGCGTCAAAGTCTTTAGGATTCGTCCTCTGGAGACAACGAACATGACATTCAGCTCTGTAGATGCTGATCCACATGTGTGACTTTCAGAGTGTTTTAGAAAGAGTAAAAATCTGTTCATTCCCAGAGGATGAGAGCGAGCAGGTTCAGGGCGTCACCTGAGCAGGCGGGTCCAGGTTCAGGGTGGGTCCAGGTTCAGGGTGGGTCCAGGTTCAGAGCGTCACCTGAGCAGGTGGGTCCAGGTTCAGGGTGGGTCCAGGTTCAGGGAGTCACCTGAGCAGGTGGGTCCAGGTTCAGGGTGGGTCCAGGTTCAGGGAGTCACCTGAGCAGGTGGGTCCAGGTTCAGGGCGTCACCTGAGCAGGTGGGTCCAGGTTCAGGGTGGGTCCAGGTTCAGGGCGTCACCTGAGCAGGTGGGTCCAGGTTCAGGGTGGGTCCAGGTTCAGGTTGGGTCCAGGTTCAGGGCGTCACCTGAGCAGGCGGGCAGCGGGAGCCGAACACGGTGTGGAAGTGTTCGATGAGGATCTCGGTGAAGATGTTGATGGGGGTCAGCGCGCTCAGGGAGATGGATCCGTGACGAGGCCAAACCAGGTTGACCCCGAACACACAGGCCAGATTAGACGGACTCATCTTGTTCTGGATGCTCTCCTGCGACACCTGGTGGTTGACAGAGGAAACACAAGACCTGACTTCAACAAGCACAGACTCTGTCAGAACTGAACACGAACAGAAGCACGAAACTGCAACATGAGACTCTGGATCTTTCTGAAACACTTTGAGCTGCACTTCATGTGTAAAAGCTGACACACAAAAAAAGTTAGGAGCGCAGACGTACCATGTGCAGGAAACACAGCAGGAACTTCGCTACAATGAAGTGATGTTCAGGAAGACTTTCGACCATCTGCTTGCACCTGCTGACCCTCAGGCTGCTCTCCACATCTGGACACAGCAGAGAACAACACACACTCAGCTTCAGCAGCTTTTCCAGAACCAGTCACAGAAATGTGACCCCCCCCCCCCACTCACTGAGGATGTCCTGGACCTGGCTGTAGAGTCTGAAGGTGAGCAGCGGCTCGGGGAGCTCTCGGAGAAACGTCTTCAGGATCACAGCGGGAACATGGACGTCGGCAAACTGGTCGAAGTTCACGGGCTTCCCTGAAACAGACGGTCAGCGAGAAACTGTTCATATAAGCTGGTGAACAATGGATCCATCGATAAAGACTGAACACCAGGCCCCTGCCACAGAGACCGGGAGACCCCGCTCACCCTGGTTGTAGAGTTTCTGAACGTCCTTGATGAGCTGAACTCGAGCCGAGCGTCTGAAGAGTCCCTCCGTCCTCAGACCTGAGACAGAGACACACAGCTCAACAACAGAGTGAGACAAGGAGCCGGGGACGACTGCAGCCAATCACCTGCAGCCAATCACCTGCAGCCTATCACCTGCAGCCTATCACCTGCAGCCTATCACCTGCAGCCAATCACCATAACTAATCACTGTTGGATAATTGACTGTTTGAGTTCGAGCTGACGTCAAATGTCCTGTTTTGTCCAACAAACAGTCCAAAACACAGAGATTCACTGTGAGTCTCAGCGACCTGTGAGTGGACGCTCACCTTTGTCCTTCAGGTAGGCCACAGTCTGGGACACCACAGGCGGGATGACGGCCTCCCGGTTCTTCTCCCTGATGCTGCCAATCAAACAGGGTTCAGTCTGACGAACACACTGAGGAGCGAGTGAACGTGCTGAGAGAAACAGACTCACTACTGCAGACTGACTCCGAACTGCTGCGTGGGCAGGGGGGGGCGGGGCGGGGGCGTCTTCACCGAGGGCGGGGCTCCGCCTCTCTGAGCAGCTCGTAACTTCTCATCGTGTCTGCGAGAGACGACACACAAACACATGGAGCGATGACTTCCTGTTGTGACGCTGAGTGGGCGTCAGGAGCGAGAGCGAATGAGAACCTGAGGACGTCCGGCGGGACGGCGAGCTGCTCGTAGTTCAGGTGACCTCTGAGCTCGGACAGGTAGTTCACGTACGTCAGCTTCTTCCCAAACTTGTGACTGTGAAGAAACAGGAAGCGGCTTTAATGTGAGCGAAGACGCCTGAGCTCCAGCAGCTGAGTGTGAGGCTTCATACCTGATCAGAGGTTTGAAAATGTTCCAGACGATTCGGATGAAGTTCGTCGGATGAACGACGTAAAGAGTCTTCAGGTTCTTCTTGTATCTGACAAACACAGAGACACGACGAGCTACTGGATGGATCTGATCATCATGCATCATGTGAGCAAACTGAAACAACATTATTCCCAGAACATGTTCGTCTCTATGTCATGAACCAGACACACGTCGTACTTCCTGTCGAACTCGTTATAAGCTTCTCGTAGCCATTTGAGTGACGGCTTGTTGCTGCTCCTCAGACCATAGTGGAAGTAAACCAGGATGTAATCCATCTCCACGTACTGGTCCAGGGTGAACTTCAGGTACCTGCAGAGACACAGAGTCAACAGGAGCAGAATGAGACCGACTGACTGACTAACTGAGTGACTGACTGACCGACTGACTGAGTGACTGACTGAGTGACTGACTGACTGAGTGAGTGAGTGAGTGAGTGAGTGACTGACCGACCGACTGAGTGACTGACTGACCGACCGACCGACTGAGTGACTGACCGACTGACCGACCAACTGAGTGACTGACCGACTGACTGAGTGACTGACTGAGTGACTGACTGACCGACTGAGTGACTGACCGACTGACTGAGTGACTGACCGACTGACTGGCTGACTGACCGACTGAGTGACTGACTGACTGAGTGACCCACTGACTGACTGAGTGACCCACTGACTGACTGAGTGACAGACTGACTGACCGACTGAGTGACTGACCGACTGACTGAGTGACAGACTGACTGACCGACTGACTGAGTGACAGACTGACTGACCGACTGACTGACTGAGTGACCGACTGAGTGACTGACCGACTGACTGAGTGACTGACCGACTGACTGACCGACTGACTGAGTGACAGACTGACTGACTGCGTGACTGACCGACTGACTGAGTGACAGACTGACTGAGTGACCGACTGAGTGACTGACCGACTGACTGCGTGACTGAGTGACCGACTGAGTGACNACCGACTGAGTGACTGACCGACTGACTGCGTGACTGAGTGACCGACTGAGTGACTGAGTGACTGACTGACTGACCGACTGAGTGACTGACCGACTGACTGAGTGACCAACTGACTGACTGACTGACCAGCTGACTGGCTGACTGACTGAGTGGCCGAGTGACTGAGTGACTGTGAACGTACTCCAGCAGCCGGCGGTGGTTGAGCTGGTGTGATGGAGGCAAACAGCAGCTGCTGAAGATGATCAGCTTCCTGCCGTAGTTGTCGTCACCTTCAGAGGAAACAGTTTGACATGGTTGAGTTTTCCTCCTCTGCTCCACGTGCTGATACAGTTTCTCTCTCTAAAAACATCTGAACTCGAATCCTTTCTGAGGATGTCAGAGCTTCCTGAATTTACCTGCAAGACACTGATGAAACATTGGTGTCGTGCAAACAGCTGCAGTTTTGTGATTAGAATCAAATGTTTGAGGAGAGTTGTTCTACAGGTTTGTAAATGTCAGTGAACAGTGAGACTGAACCAGGAAATGTGCTGTAAAACCAAAACTAAGAATGGCAGGAGGCTGGATCATTATTTCAACGTGTTGGTGGCGTCCGACCTGAGACCTGGACGATGCCGTGTCGAGCCACGTCATAATACGGGTGAGAGGCATCAGGAGTGAACGAGCTGCTGGGAGGAAGTGACGCAGCGTCTGGGACACACCTCCGAGCCTCCTCATCCTCCTCTTCCTCCTTCTGAAGTTCTGCAGGATTCAGAAACATTTCAACACTCACGGCTGGTTCAGCTCATCGGCTGCTGGTCGGAGAATCTGGACCGAGAACGAAGGTCTGATAGAAGCAGCACAGAAGTTCAGTTCAAAACAAGCTGGTACAAAGTTTCTGACAGTGAGAGAGATCCCAGCTCAGTCACAGATTCCAGCTGGAGCGATCAGTCCTTATCTGCTCTGTGTGGAACTGGGTGGAAACGACCATCAGGAGCTGTTTACTCTGCAGCAACGAGGGAAGTTTTTTATAAACACAAAGAGGCTGTGATAAGAGACAGGAAATGAGCTGCTCACAGTGACCTGACAACCGGCTCCGAGGAGCAGAGAGACTCTGCTGGGACCTCATTCAAACACAGAGGAGACACTTCAAACTGAGCTCAAACACTTCATTCTGTCTATTCTGATTTTATGCTGCTTCTCTTACAGATTTAATCTCAACATCATCTTGACGTGGCTACATGAAGGAAAGTGAAAGGATGAACTCACCTATTTCTGCCAGCTGCTCCAGGTCTGATGACGTCATCTCTGATGGATTCAGTCTGTTCTGAAGGAAAAACACATCAATGATCAATAACACCAAGTTATTTTCTCAGAGAACATTCAGTGGAAGGATTTCAAAATGAAAGATAAAAACCAGCAGTGATTCAACAGGACATTTACTCAAATACTGCAGTGAAGTATCATTTGGAGGTTTATGATACTTTTACTTCACTACATCTGAAAACTGCAGTAACAGATTCAGATCGATAATATAATCAACAAATGAAACATGACTATGGATAAAGACAAAACTTTATTGATAACTAACAACAGAACATGAAGTTATTCAAATGAGCAGATACATTAAACTGATGAACACATGAATGAATGAATTATAATCCAGTCAGATAAAATATATTATTACTCTGAGATGAATCAATTTAATTTTGCTGTATTTTCAAGTCAATACTTTTGTACTTTCACTAAGTTTGAATGCAGGATTTTCCCTGTAACAGAGTATTTCTACAGTACTTACACTGCAGTAACACATCACAGTACATCTGCTTTAGTCCATGACATTTGAAGCTGATTAGTCGAGTTAAATAATCGTCACAGATCAGTTCAACATCAGCTAACAAACAGCGAACTGAGCTAAACAAGCTAACAGGTAAAAACAATTAGCGTCGAGCGACACCTGAAAAAAGACCAAACCCTGAGAATCCGCCGCGAACAGCTCGGTGAAACGTCTTCAAACAGCTGCTGTGATGTTCGAGAGCAGAATGAACAGGTGAAAAACTCACCTGAGCGGCAAACCGACCCGCACTCAAGAAACCGACAGGTAAAAAGTTTGACGCCAACTTCCTGAACCGAGCGGCTTCGGACTGCGCATGCTCAGTTCAAACCCCTGCAGAGAGGCTTAATTTACAAACAAACAGTGAAACAAACCGTCATGTGTTTGATTTAAGAAACAAAAATAAAAAGGCAGAAAAGAAATACTGTGTTACAGGAAAAGGTCCTGTGTTTTAGAGGCAAATATAAACTAAACTACTCCAATACATTAATTAATTTTGACAACCTCAGTTACAAGCGACTCAGATAAATAGAAAAATATAATTTAGTGATAAATTATCATGTCTTTTTTATCTACAGCAGGAAAATGCCACAGACTTTATTCATGAATCCAGAAACATCAGATATGAGAGAAAAACAGGAAACAGCAGGTGGAGTGTGAATTTCAGTACATTTTGAAGATAATATTTATGTGTACTGTGTGTACTTATACTTAACTACATGCAGGACCTTCACTTGTGGTGGAGTATTGTAACAGTGTGGTACTAGTACTGTTACTGTGGTGAAGGATCTCAACATTCTTCCTCTGATGATGATGAAGTTTCGTCTCAGAGCAGCTGTGTTTTTCTACCTGGGTCTCACCTGCAGTGACTCAGCGGAGGCTCCAGTTCACCTGAGGTCAGCCAGCCAGGAGCTTCATGGAGGAGCCATGTTCTGATGGTCAGATCAGAGAAGAAATGTCAGTGATGAAGAAGAAATAATGGCTCCTCTTAGATGTTCAGACCTTTGTTTGAAAATATGAAAAAATTCTGTGGCAACTTTTGTATTTTTCTTCATTTCCAACAACAACCAGTTTAAATTTTATAGAACATTTGATGATACCTTTAAAAATCAGTGCAAAAAAAGCAAAGACTCAACATTAACATACAAACAGTCTCACAGTTGTTTATCATTTATATTAAATCAGCAGAAGGTAGAAAATAAACTGTGAAGATGTAAAAGCTTAGAAAATGCTGACGCCTGCTGGACACTGCAGGAACTGCAGCAGCCGACTGACTTGATTTCTGGCTCATTCAAATGTGATTTTGACGGAAACCAAGAATCCTGATCACCGGCCTTTGAATTCACGTTGTCTTTGTCTCACAGTTACTTTCAGTTCTGACGTGTTTGGATATAACTTTGACCTCTGACTCTAAATGTAGACGTAGATGACAATGGACTCTGAGCGTCAGGCTGCCTCATTAACCAAGTGTATTTAAAGTCTTTGATTCTGAATGAAACCAGCAGTCTAAATTTAAAAATGTTTCATGTTTTATTGATTTACTTTGACTGTGTTTATCACTGTATTTGATTCACTATGTTTCATGTTGCTTTGATGTTTTGATGAACTTAAGACAATTTTCGTCTTTGATGGACAATAAAGTCAAATCTCTGTAAGAAAGTGTGAGGAAGGAATTTTCAGAGGACAGAACTGTTTCAGTGTTAACACTGAACACTGTCAGAGTCAGATCTGGAGTCTCCTGCTGAGGCGCTGGAGTCGGAGCGACGTCCTGGAGCCGAGGATTTACTCACAAACACATTTATATGCAAAGCTGGCTCGAAGTCTTCGGGGAGAAAACTCGGAGAAAGAGTCTTTGTCTTTTGTCCCGAAGCCGATGGCGTCGCAGAGACGACAGAACAAAGAGGGAGACAGAAGGGACCCGAGCGAAGACACGAACGACTCTGGAGCCACAGCAAAGTCAAACAATATCAGGAGTTAATAAAAGATAATTACACTTTGTTCAAAGCTGACTGGGATGTGAGTGTTTGTAAAACCTCTTCTGCTTCTTCTCAGTCTGTTTTCTCAACATCATCACTTATTTCATCATCTCCATCATCAAAGTGTTATCTGGTCTTCACATCTTGTTTTATTATCTTCAGATAACGAGCAGCGCTCAGAATGATTTTTTTTTTTAGATTCTTCCAAATGTTGTCTTCACTTATCAAACATTGTTTTTGGAGTCCCTCAGGGCACGAGACTGGGCCCGCTGCTGTTTCATTAATGAGTCAACAGGCAGCTGCAGAAAAGATGTGTTTTAACAAATCATGTTTATTGTTGATTAAACTGGACGTTGTTTGGATATATTTTCCATCTACTGGACGAGTTGTTGAGATGCGTCAGAGATAAGTCAGATTAAACCTCGGGGCGCTCAGTCCAACACTCGTTCAAATATTTGAGTCTGGACGACATTTGTCCTCTAACCTGCTGCCATTGACTGGAGTTTGTAGAGGTTTGTTGTTAATTCTTGATTTTAACTCTTAGAGGATGATTTATCTTTTATTTTTGCTGTTAATCTATAGGATGATACAGATTAGTCCACAGTCAGTGTTTATCAGCCGACGACAGCAACAACAGTTCAGTCCTCCGGCTCTCGCAATGTGTTTGTGACGATATACACAAACGGTTTCAGTCCACGAACGAGAGCACGGCTTTAAATCTGCTCTTATCTGCAAACATGCAAACACACAAATACATAAACACACAAACACATAAATATACAAACACACAATAACACAAATACACAAACACACAAATACATAAACACACAAACACATAAACACACAAATACATAAACGCACAATAACACAAATACACAAACACACACCACCAGAGTGTGTGTGAGAGCAGTGGAGGAGAAAGACATGAAAAAGAGGGTTGATGTGTGGTTTTCTGTGATTATGCAAATGAGGCGAGTACACGGGGACGATGTGACCTAAATATGGAGCGAATACTGATGAGCTTAATCACAGGCAGCAGAGAGTTGACACCTCCACAAGCTGAATGAGTGGGAATATAAGACCGATTATAAATACCCCCATCTAAATATAGAGGGAGGGAGAGAAGTGGCTGTGAGAGGATCCCAGAGGATGAACCATCCGCTCAAACACACAAACATCAGATTCATTGACTTCAGCTTCAACATCTGTAAAACACTGTTCTATCACTGGGTCACTGATCCAGACAGAGAAAGTTCAACTGGATCTCTTCATGAGCTCATTTTCATTGGTATTAAATCAATGTCACATCTGAGCACCGAGTCGCAGCTTCGGTTCGGCCAAATTAAAGGAGACATTTTCTTCTTCTGTGCTTGTGTCCAGATGCAGACGTGACTGAAAGTGATCGATCTCAGACTGAAAATTAAAAGAACTTTCTTTTGTTTGCAGAAAACTCAGAGAAGCATTCTAAGAGCCATTTCTGTTTATTCATTTGCGCTGTGAGCTTCCCACCACTGGGGGCTCCCTGCTGCGAACAGAGGTCAGAGCAGCCAGGTGAGGCACCAGGTGTGACTGATGAGAGAAGCAAGCAGTTTTACAGCGTGTCGTGTCGTGTCGTGTCGTGTCGTGGCGTGTCGTGTCGTGTCGTGTCGTGTCGTGTCCTGTCGTGGCGTGGCGTGTCGTGTCGTGGCGTGGCAGATCATTAATGGTGTTTTTAGTTATGAACTGTAAACTGTGAACAATAAACGGCCCAATGAATCATGGATCAAAGCAGTGGACACGACATTATTACACGCGGCCACCAGGTGCCCTGGACTGATGGGGAAGAACGGGTCACTACATGAAGTCTAAACCTCTTCGCTGAGGACGGCGCTGGAGCGGCCGCTGTTCGGCTGCTGGAGCCGAGCGGCTTCTTCTTCGTCTGGTTCCGGAGCTGCTGGAGCTGCAGCCAGTCATCGGAGGAGCCGGGACCCCCCCACAGCACACCTGCACGCCGGCCGACGCCAGGTATGAGCAGCGCTACACTGTATGGCCATTCAGGGGGGTGGGGGTGGGGGGGTAACGCTGTCTGTGAATATCTGCAGTTTGTTTAAGACTGTTTCTGTGCAAATGACAAAGGCTGATTGTTTGTATAATCATGGACAGTAAAGAAAACATGAGTGAGACTTAACTCTTAAAAGAGACAAAAAGACAGAAAAGGCCAAAATGGCAGAAAGAGAGAGAGAGTAAATTTTAAAAAATGCAGTCATTCTTAAAAACACGGTTGTTAATTTGATGGGTGATCAAAGCTTTGTAAAAGAGGTGAAAACACATTTGATAAATATAATAATCTGTGTGATGAAGCTGTTGCATCAATCAATCTTTATTGACGTTCTTGAACCAGATGAGTTTGAAAAGAATGTTGTGTCGTGTCGTGTCGTGTCGTGTCTGGCGTGGAATGGCGTCTCATTAATGCTGTTTTTCGTTATGAACTGTAAATTGTGCATCTGCATTGGTGAGCAGAGAGATACTGGAAACTGTGAACAAGAGACGGCTCGTTGAATCATGGATCAAAGCAGAAACATCCTCCCATCAGCCACCAGGTGCCCTGGACTGAAGGGTCACTACAAGCTTCAAAACAAAACCATCTGCACAAATAC
Organism: Centropyge bicolor; assembly: GCA_037975185.1. Lineage (NCBI taxonomy): Eukaryota > Metazoa > Chordata > Actinopteri > Pomacanthidae > Centropyge > Centropyge bicolor. Next base: position 1,866 of record JBBMOC010000978.1, on the reverse strand, counting down.
TTTTGTTAGATATGAGAGATTTTGTCCTGAAGGTGGCGCCACAGTAACGATCAGGCTTCATGTAGGAATAATCATCTGCAGACCTGGAACACTGAACCACCTGTCTGTGTGGCCGTTCGTCTTTAAATGCTTCTTCCCTCTGCCGACATATTTGTAGTCCGTACACATGATAGGACTACAATAACCTTGAGCCAATGTCAAACCGCTGGAGGCACCGATGCTGAACAGCAGCTCCTCTTTGTCATTTCAGCTCCGTTTGAGTCCAAACACGTCAAATGTGACTGAGAATCAGGTTTTTTTCATCTTCTGTTGTTGGATCAGAGAGAGAGAGAGAGACACACACACACACACACACACACAGAGAGAGACAGAGACACACACACACACACACACACAGAGAGAGAGAGCTGGGATTCCTGTTCATTCCAACGTGTTTCCATCAGACTCTATAAATAGAGATTGGGTGGAGGCTGAGGGGAAACTGGAGCTGCCAGCTTCAGACTGAAGGATGGAGAAGTTCGCTCCATCTCACATCATCAACCATCATCTCATTGGAATCATGAATGTAACCATCCAGCGATTCATCCAACCATCCATCCATCCATCCAACCATCCATCCAACTGTCGTCCATAGAGCGTCAGCAACAACAAGAAAAAGAGACAGTAATAGAAACAAAGACATAAAAACATGACTGTGTCCATATTTTCCATTGATCCCTCCATCCGTCCATCAACCATCGATTCATCCATCCACATGTTCAACAGTCGTATTATTGTTGCAAGAATGAATATTTCCATCCGTCCACCCATGTTTCCAAACATCCACCCATCCATCAACCACACAAACATCCATCTCTTCATCCGTCCATCCGTCCAGCTACAGCAGCATCCGTCCGTTCATCCAGTCGTTAAATAATCGATCATCCATCCGTCGGCTGACAGAACCATCCATCTGGATCCATGACCAACTACAGATTCATCAGTCACCGTCCGTCCCACACAGACGTCAGGATCAGGACAGAGACGCCTGCTTTTACATTCTCCTGATTCTGTGAATCATTCATGTGTTCACATGAATGTTTGTCCCACCTGCTGAGCTCCGCCGGGCTTTTTGTTTTGCTCAATGCTTTGAAGATTGTTTGTTTTATGGGAGAGTTCTAAGATAAATAAACAAATAAAAATCAATAATAATGATACGATCTGATGTGTGAGTTTCACTGTGTGTAAAATAATGAGTCCAGATAACTTTCATTACTTCACATCAACATGAACAGAGCAGGTGGTGTCCTGTGCTGCAGCCCAGCCGCCAGCAGAGGGCGACGCTGCAGCGGACGCTCCTGTCTCCTGTTCAGCTCTGAGAGCAGCAGCAGCTGATGAGGCTGAGAAATCTGAGGCCACGACACTGAGATGATCAACCTGCAGCCGCGTTCAGACGACTGAGCCAAGCTTTGTCTGATTCTGTCCAGAGCTGGAGCAGAGTCTGAATCTGCAGAGAGGAACCTGAACACAGGCAGCACCAAACCCCGAGGACGAACCCCGAGGTCGAACCCCGAGGACGAATCCTGAGGACGAATCCCGAGGTCAAACTGAGGTCGAACCCCGAGGACAAACCCAGAGGACGAACTGAGGACGAACCCCGAGGATGATCTGAGGACAAACCTAGAGGACGAACCCAGAGGACGAACTGAGGACGAACCCAGAGGACGAACCCAGAGGACGAACTGAGGACGAACCCAGAGGACGAACTGAGGTCGAACCCCGAGGACGAACACTGAGGACGAACTGAGGATGAATCCCGAGGACGAACCCCGAGGACAAACCCCGAGGACGAACTGAGGACGAACCCAGAGGACGAACCCCGAGGAC
>JBBMOC010000977.1:0-15879 GCA_037975185.1 Centropyge bicolor | reverse complement strand
GTTTTATGCCTTGTATAGAACAGACTGCTGTCAAGTGTTTCATACATGTGGCCTTTTTATATACGTTTTCTATGTATGCATGTGTGATCGAGGTGCAGTAGGTTTCCCTTCATTAACTCTGCCCCAGCCAGTTTAGTCATTAGCATTTCATAATTTCTAAGATGGGAAGCCTTTCGCTCTTTGCACTCGGGTCACGGCTGCATTTTATTTTCCTGCATGAATAAAGAGCAGTGGGTGGTCAGACCCTTCCGGCTCAGTGCGAACAGACGTACAGCAGAGGATTTTATTTCAGATTTAAAGATAGCACTAGCTGTGGAGAGACTTTCAGCTACTCAGCAACCAATCACAAGAAAACATTACAGGGAAGAGAGCGTGTGCTTCTGAAGCTTTCTGGCTGGAGTAGTCAGTGAAGTGTGAATCTCATAGGAGCTGTCAAGGCCAATATAGATATGGTGAGAATCTGAGGATTGTACCAGGTTTTTCCTTTTTAAAGCAACAGCCCGGCATTGTGGGAAATGTGTGTGTGTCTCTTCCTCAGACTCAGAAAAAGAGGATGCAAAACTCATAATAATCAATTTGATCTCCATGTGTTCTGTGCAAAAATAAGTTTAGCTTATCTTGGCACAAAGACCGGAAAGAAACCAAAGAGTAATGTAATCAGAGTAATTTGAAGGCAAACATACATCGACATCAAATCGCCCTCGGATGTAAATACAGTATTAGTTCCAGTCTTGATTCATATAATAAACCACACGCTCAAATACATAAATGAATAAATATGTATTTTCCTCCTCGTTCTTTACTGAATCAAAATCAGGGAAGTCTTTCCTTAAGTTGACTGTATCCTATAAAATATGCTCACAAAAAAAGAAAAAAAGAATCAGCAACACATTTTTTTTATTTTTTTATTTTTTTATTTTTTTTGTGCTGAATGCCGATGTTGTCCTAAAGCATGAATGAAGAAACAGAGGGTCGTTTTGCATTTTATTGAATTAGATGATATGAGACTCTTTGAAGTGGTATGAAAAAAAAAAAAAACATCATTTGAGGCTTCTGGAAGTTCTGTTTGATCTAAATTTACTCAAAGGTCAAGAGTGACGTGGACCCACTGTCACAGATTATTGCAAACAGATTTTAACGTCATGCTCACATGAGCTTAGATAAGATTTTGTTTATTGTCCTGGAGCAGTGATCATGAGAGGAAATCAACCACATGACATCAGTATGAGTAAAAAAATGTGAAGAACAGTTCTGATAAGGACGTAGAGCCGACATCAGATCAAGTTGTAGTAAAAACTTTTTTTTTTCCTGCAGTCCGGAGTCGAGCGTGAGATATGATCGCCTTGTCTTTAGATGATTAGAAACTAAACATCACTTCTCATTAAGGCTCTTATAAAGATGAATAACTGAAACATTAGACTATAATGAAATTACACAGTGGAAACTCACATCAGCTGAAGCAGTAATACTTCATCCTGATGGGAGATAGTCATTTTGAATGTTGACACTCTGCAAATAAAAAAAGATGTTCAGCAAAGATTTGTTTGTCTATTTCAAGTTCGCCCACATGTTCTTTGTAGAAATACTGTTTACATTGCCATAGTTGCACTTGACTCTTTATAGTAAAGTGAGTACCAGTATTATAAATATATAGTTTGACCAGTTAATGGAGCACTTTTACACATCTGCGTAGGAGTACTACAGAGCCAGTGAAAACAGTAGTATAATGTTTTCTGTGCCTCCAGAGGGAACTTTTTTTTTTTTTTTTTTTTAAAGACAACCCGAATAATATCATAGTAATGCCATCGAGGTTACCTCAGCTTGGATGGACAAATTGTTCTTCCATGGTCTTGGATTAAAAAACGGTGATGTAAAATTTGAAAGACACAAAGAGACGTTGTTGAGTTGCATTGTGGGTAGTTTAATATCCGATGTTTTTTGAGCTTGAGCCACACTATAAAATAAAAGTCAGGATATATTGGAATCTGTTGCTTCGATTTTGACTTTTTTTAAATCCTATATCTTGCAAGTCTTTTGATGTACAAATGTAATTGAAGTGCAAATATGAAATTACTGGAGTACTCCTTTAAATCCTTACATCAATACTGCTGTGCAAACTTAAAGATTAATAGTTCTCCTTTGGACAAGTAAGCTTCTCTAACAGCTTATGTATGTCCAACATCTGATTTATGAAAACACATTTACAGCATAGCGTGCTCCATTTTTTTTTTTTTTTTTTTTTTTTTTAAACCATCAGCAAACAGAGTCAGTGTGGGATAACTGACTGGGATCCGAGCCCAGACCATGTTTTCTCAATCTCCCAGAGTCAGACATATTTCCAAGGGAAGGCCAGTCTGCTCCCTCATCCCAGACAAGAGAGAGATACAAAGGTCAGAGGTTAAATACTGGGACTTCAAAGCCCTTTATTCCCCAGAGGCGGATGTTATTTTCAATTTTGGCACCTTGACGACTTCTTTTTTTTTATAGTTCGTTCTCAGGTGGGAAATTCCTGGAGGTTTCTTCACACCTCTTTGATCTATTTTAAACGCTCTGACCAACAAATCTAGCATTTGAGAGAAAAGCAAAAAAAAGAAAAGGTCAAAGATAAGTGACGAGCGAGCATTGGATGGAGGAAGATTGGAGATAAGTAGAGAGAAAGACAGCTGTAAAATCGAATTACACCCGCTGAGAAAACACATGCGATGGGTGAGACGCTGAAAAAAAAAAAATCTCTATTGTGACTAGAATGTTTTCCAAGAAACCTGTCATAGAAATATTTCCCCCTCACAGCATCAACACCCTTTTACACACACACACAAACACACAGTGGCAGTCACCAGGATACATGTGCCTGCTCCTGCTGCTTTTCCCCCATTTTACCCTATTTTTATTTTTTCCTTTTTCTTGCCTTCGGTCCAACACAGACACAACCCGCCTCTCTCTCTCTCTCTCTCTCTCTCTCTCTCTCTCTCTCTCTCTCTCTCTCTCTCAGATCTTCTGATAAGACAGTGAGCACGGGCGGTCGCTCATGTGGGATTCAACTTGAGATTTGAATTTGGTTTTAAAGCTGCAACTCTGATAATGGTGGATGTTTCCGAGTTGGCCAGAGGCATCGAGATCAGACAGTGTTCTGTGCAGACTTCCTCTCTGTGACATTTTCTCTTCTCCCGCCTTCTTCTTTGCCTCCTGTCTGCTCCGCTGTAAAGATAATTGAAGAGTTAGTCGTTGGTGTATCGCTGACCAGCACCTCAGGCTGCAGAGTCATGAGTGAGGCTGTGTGTTACAACTCGATCTGTTTGGACGATGATGATGAAAATTTCACATCAGTCGTAAGTGAACAAGCTCCAACTCAATGAATATAACAAAGCTCTTTTTGCCCCAATCTGCCCTTGTTTGTTTTAATTGCTCAAATATAAAAGCCAGTTTCCAAATAGTGCCATGGATACTAACATGAACAAATAAAGGCCAGTGGCCAAAACAGGCTGTGTTTAAAAAAAAAAATAAAATAAAATAAAAGAAGAAAATTAATAAAAATAGAGAGGGTGAAATTACCTGTAGCCTTCTGCAAGGCCTGACCAATTTGCTGCTCTGAGTCTCCACATTGAAAGCCTATCAATAATGGGAAGGCTGGAGGACATTTAATGTGAAAAATCGGCTGCAAGTGTTGAGTTGCATTCAGCAACAATCGATCGGGGGGGGGGAACCGAAAAGTGAAAGGACCGGAATTAATTGGTGAAAATGGTGTTTTTTATGAGAGGAGAGAGTCTGAGCAGAATACGACGTGACTCTGAGGGAATTAGTGCCGCGGAAATTGAACTGAAATGATCAAGACAACAGGTGAACGTGGAGGATGTTTGCTTTACTAAGAAAGTAGGAATAAAAGGTTTTTTTCTGCCATTGCAGTAAATTAGTATTTTTTAGGATTTAGGCTAATACGAGAAGAAAGAAGCCCTGTCTTCCATGTTGCTGTAATTCACATCGTCTTGCTGAGGATAACGTTGACCTCGATGACTGTGACAACCGTATGAATGGAAATTTATGACGCTCATTATTGAAGTATTTCTGAGAGCTTTTTGCACCCTCGTGTTTGTGCAGACTTGATATTTGCAGGTCACGCAGATTTATAATGCAAACGACCTTTAAGCAGAAGACGAAACATTCCTGCTTTCCGTAAAGTTGAAAACCTGAACTGTATTAATCACCTTTAAAAAGTAATGTGACACTGTTGTTTCACTGCAGAAATGTATTTGATAGAAGAGGTTTTTTTTTTTTTAAATCTGTCATGCATCTTTTGCATTGTCTATAAATTACAGATACCTGCTGTCATCATGAGCAGCTCTCACATTCGTCTTTGTGAATTGACGACCTGTCAGGTGGAGGAAGGAGTAACTAGACATCAAGTTAATTAAATCATCTGTCAAATGTGCCGTGAAGAATTCATTCGCCTGAAACGAGATGGTTCACTTTGTAAACTGTATTTTTTTTGTGTGTGCGGCAAATGTCTTATCTGAGAAAGAGGAAACTTCAGTCTTTCCGGAGCGGAGGAGAGAAAACGCTATTGATTTATGCTCAATCAAAATATCTTGATTGCCAGCTGGAAATCATTCGTCCTCGTCTCTTCCAGCGGCTCGGCTGGAGGGAGGGGAGAGCGAAAGAATGGGTTAGAAAGGGGCCAGATAGGATTGGAAGAGATTGAAACAGAGGAAGCGGATGAGAGAGAGCGCATTGACGAGCAGTGAGTGACAAATGGAGGGAGAAGGTGGATCGTTGTGGCTATCACTCAATGTGGCAGCGGATGAGGAACACAACAACAACTTTTCTGCTGTTTTTCTTTAAGTTGGGGTCTGAAATATGAAACAGAACTCAGCTGAAAAGAAATGTGAGTAAATAAATCCAGTGTTTTATATTCAGATAAGAATCACATAATGTTTTTTATTCATTCTTATTTTTAGCATTTAGTTTTTAGTAGTAGAAATTTGTTTTGGGCCTTATTAAAAATTTTCCAAAAATAATGCACATATAAATGAAAAAATAAGATTAGAAGGAAAACAAAAAATATTGATGAATATTGAATATTTTAACAGGAACCTATTAAAAACAAAGCAGAAACCAAAACAAATGTGCAAAAAGTTTCATATATAATATTTTTAAAATAAATTTTTTTCTCTCCTTATTTTCAAGCATTTTTTTATTTGCAAAGAGAACTACACTTTCTTCCTTGTGTTTCCTGAAGTTCATATTCTAACCAGTATGTGTCATGGTGTCTGTCCTCTCATGTTCCAATGATGTGATATATGAGTGTTTGTCTCTGTGAACATGTGACCACAGTGTAAAGAAGACCGGATTGAAGCGTGTGGTCAAAATGCTTTAACTCTGCCACAGTGTGCCTTCATGTGTGCATTTAAGATAAGATAAGATAAGATAAGTCTTTTTTAGTCTCAGTCTTCATTTTACAAAGCCAGTTTCAAAAGTTGATAGCTTTTCCAAATTTCAGAAAACGCCGTCGGCTCAAACGTCCGTCGCTTGTCTGACGAGGAGCAAAGCTCGTAAACAGCCTCTGCGAGCGGGGGCCGTGTGGTGAAACTTTTTTGTCAACAGCTGAAAGAATGAACTTTCCACCTCAAATCCATCACTCTGTCTAAATTTGTCACTTGGCCACATGTGATCCGGCTGCGGAGTCGAAGCCAATATCGTCTGCTGCTGGAGTGCATTGTTGGCATCGGCAGACGGGCTCCTCACAGCAAAGGAAGCATCATTCACGGCTTCTCCTCTGAATGAGTGACAGCGTTAACGGTGGTCATCCAAGTCCATCACACGTTCGCTCCTAAAGAGAGACGCGGCGATTATCCCAAATCTCGCCTCGGGATATAACAGTGTCACTATGGCAACCACATTTCACATCATCAAAAAAAGGGAAAATCGATGCTCTAAAAAAACCAGGCCCTGCTCTGAATGATTGATGTTATGTGCAGAGAGGAGAAGAAAGCACTAATGCCTTGACTCATCGACAGTATGTGCTGTAAAATAACACAAAAACAGTGAATGGGGAGCGAACTGTCTGACACCGGCAGAAGATTAGAGTCATAATCTGCCTTTGATAGTCATGTGTAAGTGCAATACCTCTGTTATTTCAAATCTTGAGCGGATCATGTGTTTCCATATGGCAAATCAGACCCCACCCGACCCAGCATGGACATCTGATTTTATAAGATAAGATAACTTTTATTGATCCCCCTTAGGGGAAATTTACTTGTCACAGCAGCAGTAACAAACAGTAAACAGTAACTCAAAAAATAGATACCAGTAAGTGGCTAATTAAAAAAATAAGGCAGCAATAAAAAAACAAGAAACAATAAGTGGCATAGGACAATAAAGTGAGGTAAAGTATTTACACTATGTTACATGTTTTCCTTGTCTTTGGCATCCAGAAGTAATAGACATACTATTATTCATATGAGAATAGAGATGCTATGAATACTATTGCACAGAAATTTCTATGTTATTGCACTGAAAAGATATTACATTATTTACAGTGTGCAGCAGAGAAGATGCAGATAAAATGCAGTCATCACTTAAATGCAGTTGTCAACTATAATGAGGTGTTAAAGAATCTTATTGCAGTTGGTATGAAGGACCTGCGGTAGCGCTCCTTCTTGTAGGGTGGGGGTCTCAGTCTGTTGCTGAAGGAGCTGCTTAAAGCTCCCACAGTCTCGTGCAGGGGGGTGAGAGGGGTTGTCCATGATAGATGTCAGCTTGGCTAACATCCTCCTCTCACCCACCTCCTCAATGGAGTCCACAGAGCAGTCCATGACAGAACCAGAACCAGTGTCCATTTTCATGTCCCTTTCTGACACAGCCCTCTTCATGTATCCAGACATGGGACTGGTGATTAGCTATGGGATCGAACAGCCGACTCCATGATCAGTGGACGACCCGCTCCGCCTTAAAGCTGCTTTAATCAACTGCTTTTTATTAACATTGGATGTGTGATCAGTCACAGAGAATTACCATCCGAGCTTTTTAGCATCTTTCAGCTTTTTGTTTCGGTTTTGCAGCCTGAGCTTTTAGAGAGAGTCAGACATTTTATTCTCAGATCTAACCAGAAGTGAAAGTCAGAGTGACTGTTGGATTTGCATTTACCAGGTGTCTTGGGACTCGACGCTGGATATGTAAATAAGCAACTGTTTTCCAGCTTCTAATAATATGTCAGTGTCTAAATGTAAGTGACCAAAAATTATATAAAAAGGTTTCAAAACCGAGACACCTTGTTTTTTCTTGGATGCACTGTTCCATCAAACTGAAATATAGATGTGTTTTCCATCGCTGTGTTCTCAATCTGACAAGTTTTGCTACGTGTGAGAAGTGACTGGAATTCAAAATAAAGATTGAATTGGTTTGGAGCTCAACCCGCGTGGCCCCAGCAGTGTTTCAGGCAAAATAATTCATAATAGAAGTAGCACTCACAGTCCCAGTACTTTCCTCTCTCGGCTGCTTGCATCATCTCAAAAAGTTTTTTTGACCGTCTTCGAAAAGCCGAGGCATCGTTTCAAGAATCTGGTGCCCCGAACCTTTGACAGATGTAATTTTCTGTCAGCAGCTTGTTCATTAGGCTGGAATAGCATGCAGCTGTATCCAGCAGTGGGGTGTGGTTACATGGCTGCGCTCTGCCCTTGGAGAGCACTTCCATTTTCATTTCACTTGCATAAACAAGCGAACACCAACATGATTTGCTTTAGTCGCACCATTGAACTCGTGTTTGTATTGTCAGTGATTATCGAGCAGTGCTATTGAGTGCGTTTTAAACTCAGTAGAGTGATTAGTTAAATCTGTGCAAAGGTGGGAATTATCTTCTTTAAATCCCCTTAGTGGTGAACAAATCAGGAGAAACAGGCTCCAGGAGCAGTTTTTTGACAGAGTGTTATTTCAGTTCATTCTGGGCAGAGCAGTGAAATGATGGAAAAGCTCCTCTTCCAGTCTGAGCCCTGTCAGTCATGAAGCACCGCAGCCTGGCTGAGCTTCGTCAGAGCTGCAGCATGAATGCAAAGCGGTGACTGTTGTGTGTCACTGTGACTCTGCTGCCTTGCGTATGACAGATTTTTTTGCGATGACTGTGCTTATCTACGTAAATGTTGAACGCTAAAATTAGTTCAAGGAACATTATCTCGAAGCTTGTGGGAAAACATGATTGGATTCACTATGAAGACGTTTTTGTTTGCTTCGCACGCCTATGTGTCGTTTCCTCACTCCAATCTTCTCTGTGGCTTTCACCTCCTCTCACTCTGGACCATCAGTCAGCCTTAGGGGCAGCCTGTGATGGATCCCGGCCTTCGTGTCATGTCAGAGAGAGAACCTGAGACCTGAATGATAAGCATGGTCGGTGTGTGTGTGTGTGTGTGTGTGTGTGTGTGTGTGTGTGTGTGTGTGTGTGTGTGTGTGTGTGCCAGCATCTTGCAGCATGAGATTAGATGGATGGAATGACAAATGGATCGAGGAGGGCACACGGCTTGGTTAGATGGGAAGATGAATTATATTTTACAGCATCATGTCAACAGACCATTTTGAAAGTGGATTAGATTATTGTGGATACACGTTCGTCCTTGGAAAAGTTGGAAAGAGTCCCACTGTGACTACTATGTGTAATTACAGTAGCCAAATGTAAATATTGATTTTTGTCTGTATCCATATTAGTCTTATCGATGCTGATGTTGCACATCTGTCTACACACTGTCAAATGCAGCACTTAGTTCATACATTGACCAGGTGCCAGCATCATATTGAGAGTTTGTCCACATTAAAGCCAGTGTTGACCCATTGAGACTTATTCAGGAGTCTCTCTTTGCAGCTTTATGATTCAGGTTTTAACTTCTTGTTAAAAGCAGACTAGTCAGTTGTTGCTTGCTGGAAAGCTAATGCCAGAAGGAAAAACCCCTCAGTAACTCTCTTGATGTCTAAATATCAATTTATTTAAAATCGCTTTCCTTTTTTTCCTGATGTCCAGAAACATTTCAGTACTTATGACTCATTGATTTAGAAGGATTACTTCATCTTGTTTTTTATTTCTTCTTCTCCCTCCAGGCTGAACCCAAAGAGTCGGAGCAGCATTCCAACCAGGTAGGAAAACTGCTTCCTTAATTTAAGAACTCTGTCACACTGGTGACAGCCAGTAACATCCAGGATTTTATACATATGTTATTAACTCTTTATTGACATCTGTATAACATTGTTTTGTGAATGTGTCCGTCAGTGCAACGTCTCCCAGCCCCACCTCACCTCGCTCCCCCTCCTGGCCGATGTTCTCAGCCCCGTCAAGTCCTCAGCCGACGTCCTCCGCCTCCAGTGACTCATCCCCTGTGAGGTGAGGCCGCATTGTTTGTGTAATGATTTAATCACAGCTTGCCACTAATCACAGTGAGGCATGAGAAGACTGTAGTTCCAGTGGGAAGCTCGGCTGTGAAGGTGTGCGACTGTGTGCAGGTGATGCCATGAAGAGAGGAGAAAAATAGTGTATTATTCTCCTGTGCAAGAAGTTTGAATTCAAGCGTGTATCAAGTGTTATTCAGCAAATGAAGTGAGAGCTTTTATTAACAAGCTAATATATACCATTATTTGCTTAAGTAGCTCCTCAACATTCATCTTTCCAGATGTCTCCACTATTGAATTACATGAGGAGCAAAAAAGAAAAAAAAACAACTCTTTATCAAAAAGTCTTCTTGCTGTGAATGCAAGAAGCAGTGGACACGACCTCTGACCTTTCCAATGAAAGGAGGGGATTTCAAAGCGAATATAGCATCTTGGATCATTGATGCACTCTCAATTATTTATTACACAGGTCAGGCGGCAGTCATTTAAGTAGCAGCCATTTCATATTTAAATTGGAATGAAAATGCACCTCAGTTGGATGCAGTTGCTCGTCTCAGCTTGGCAGACAAGCAGCATCTGTCGCTACATTACACTGCTTCAAGTTTCAGGTGTCCTTGCCACTTCCTTGCCATAGCTTGGCACCTTCAAAAACCCCCGAGCCCTCTCCTTCAACCACTACTCTCTCCATGACCTGATTCTGTATTAGCTACAGGAATATAGAAAATCACTTGTCACAGGAGACAATGCCGGTTTTAAATTTGAACTATGTGGCTATTATGAAATCCATAACAGTCCAAAACAGTCACTTCTGTAAAGTCTGACTCAAGCTAGAAAACATCCTTTATCATGTGTAAATATAGTCACTTGGTACTTAGATAATAGTTCATATAAAGTAATGACCTGATGCTTATTTGTGTAACTTACTTGGGTCGAGCTTGCTGTGTCTAAATGAAGCGTCGTTTCAAACAGAAGCTATTTTTTTCGTCCCCTCAATGAGCCCAGAACCTGCTGCCTCACTCTGCCTCTCTCCTATTGTCTCCAGTATTGTGGGCAGGAAGGCTCGAGCGCTGTACGCCTGCAAGGCAGAGCATGACTCCGAGCTGTCCTTCATCGCGGGGACCATCTTCGAGAACGGTGAGTCAGGCTGTGAACTAGCCAGCAGAGAGGGGAAAAAGGAAAGAATGTGGGTTGATGCTTGTCTCGAAACAAACAATTACTGTCAAAAGGGAAAGTCTGCCTGGGGAGTTTGCTGGACTTAATTTAGCCTCAGTGTTGGATTTCATCCCTGGGGAAGGACATTTGTTTAAATTTATCCGAGCAGTTGAGGGATTTTGCCCAAAAAGGCGAAGGGAAGGCTTTTAACACCATATTCCCTTGACTACCATTTTTTATGAGGAAATGAAATGGTTCCCTGTCATTTCTCTCCAGAAGTTTTTCCTTCAGTCAGGCCCGGTGTTCATGTCGGAGGAGTGTGCACTGGAGTTGTACAAAGAAGCTTCTTAGTGGACTCCTCGCAGTAAATGAGCGCCTCCATCCATAGGGTTATATATTATTCCATTTGCTGAGTGCTCTTTTATCCAGCACCTGGCTTTAAAATCATCTTGGATGTGCACTTGCTCGTATTGCGCACTTCTCCAGAGAATATTAAAGACTGCCAAGCAGACTGGAGTGTAGCGGGCGCAGTCAAATGCAATGCATTGCTTTTGCACGCAGCCAAGAACTTAATATCTTTCAGATCTGAGGAGCTTTGTTTTGATCAAAAACAAGTATAGACTGTATGTGAATGTAACTCTACACATGCACGCAGAGGATGAGACAGGAAAGTATTGAAGACATTATTTCTGTTTTTCAGTGGCTTCCTTTCTTTCTCTTGCTTCTTTCTTTCTTTCTTTTCCGTCTCCCTTTTGCAGAGGAATCTCAGAGTCCTCTCCAGCCTAATTTCAGCCTCTCCAACCCCAAGTTTCCAAAACTTGTAAATCATTTTTATCTCCCCAGTTTTCTTTGGCGAAGCTGTCCTCATGAAGACCAGATTTGCACCAGTTTAAAAGATAATGAAAGTACTTATGCAGGACTTAATGCTGAGTTGAACGGTGTAGTTAATCATGGTATGTTGTAAGTGAACAGACAAACAAACACACTCAGGATCAGTGGTGATTCATTTTTTGGTCATGCCAGTTGACATTTGGTTTCTCGGACCCCCGGACCCTAAATAGAGTTAGCTGCTCTCAGACCATTGCAGGTTATGTAAGGCAGAGCGGTGTCATCGGAACCCTTTGGGTCAAAATGTGACCTTGGGGACATGTAATCCCTCCAGTGGTATCTCGACAGCCCGGTGCACTCGTGGCTGGCCAAGGAGAGAGCATCCCAGCTGTCCGCTCACAGCTCACACTGCAGCCTCAGAATGCCTGTTTAGAGGTCAGAAGAAATCAGTGTATGAATGTGTTAATCTTAACTGTTATACAGAACACATGAATTCAAAGGAAGAGTTGTTTCTTTTACTTGTGTAAATCGGACAGATTCACGAGGATCAAGGACAGAAACTTCTGTTCAGACTCGGTTGGTCTTTGATGTGACTCTGTGGTGTGATGGTCTGCAGTATTTCTGACTTAGATTCCCTTTGAGGACAAAATGTGGCGAGCACTCAGTTTATTTCTGCACCGAGGTTCCTTTCAACTTCCTGTGTTTTAGCGGTATCATGACCCGAGGTTCTGTTCTTCTCTTGATCTCTAACCAGATCATGGCAGTTTACTGCAGGCCACAGGAAACTGCAGCGCAATCAATTCAATGACTTTGCTTCCTCAAATTTCTTGTATCATTATAGGTCATACATCAAGTCAGGTTTCAGCTTCAGCTTTCTTAGAATTACAGTTTGCACCTGACATGTGTTTGTATCTTCCTGCTTCACGGTCGATCAACAGAAAATAGAGGAATATTGAGGCAGAGTAATAATGAGGGATTTTCTGGCATAAATTGCATTAAACAATAATGGAAATATGGATTTTGTTCTTTGCAGTTTTAAAATTTTATTTGCACAAATTAGTGATTATTATTATTATTACTACTCGATTCTTCCTCTCAAGTTAATAATTGATGCTCTCAAATTAGTGAACACAAATTCACATTATTCAACATTTTAAAGTCAAAAACTGCTGCAAGCACTGATTTGCAGTTTTTTTTTATATGAACAGTGAGTCAAATGGTTATGTGTAATATGGAAGAGGTTTCTCTGCAGTTCCCCTCAGCTCAGTGGTGCTTCATAGTGGCTTATTGTTTTGGTTTTATGGTTCCAGTCTTTACAAAGTTAATGGTGAGAATAGCCAGATATTTCACTCAGGAGTTGGTGGACACCAAGACAGAGCTTAAGGAAGAGTGAATATTTTAGTTAAGTCGACAAAAAAATGACTCTAAAGGACTACTCGTGTTGCTCTGTATCTGGATGTATGAACAGGCAGTAGTTTGCTAAAATGCTCTATGTTTAAGTCTGTAATATTGTGTGTTTACAGTCTTTTACCTCAAGTGGCCCAAAAACAACAGCACTGGTTTAAGGAATGTCAATGATCACATGACATTGTTTAACTGGCAAAATCTGAAGTATACCCACGAGGCTCTTTTCAAAATCAAACCATAAGTGTTTTAAAGTGGCTCATTTCGATTGAACCGTCCATGGCCCGACACTTTTCCCTGTTCATTGGCAGTGCATTAAACATTCAGCGTAGCACCACAAAAGAAAGAGTGTTGAGAGGACAAGGACAAATGGATTGAATGTGATTACCTAACGATTTTAATATGATGGAATTAATTCAGTCGAGTCGTCAAGAACAAAACCACAGCTGCTTCTAATAATATGGAACCGTAATCAGTTCATGTTTGGTTTGACAACTTTTACCAAAATATCTTGTCGGTGGTTTGATTTGTCTTACCTTCGTTTATAGTTGAGAATCCATCCTCGTCTGGAGCTGATGTCTCATATTTCTTTCTCACTCATTAGCAGCTGTTGGTGCCAGAGATGTCCGCTCAAAATATTTACATATGAAACACTTGGATAATGAGGAACATGTGAAATTGTTAACTGCTCTCATCTGTTTCTGTGTCTGTCTCTTCCTCTCGTTCCTCTTTCTCTCCCACACAATCGGCACATGTTTGTGTACATGTGTTTGTCCACGTGTGTAGGTGTCACATATTTATGGATCATTTTCTTTTTTCTTGTTGAGACGTTTAATCAAAAATCTTCTCTCTCTCTCTCTCTCTCTCTCTCTCTCTCTCTCTCTCCCTCTCTCCAGTTCATGCCTCCAGGGAGCCAGGTTGGCTGGAAGGGACTCTGGACGGTCGGACAGGACTGATACCAGAAAACTATGTGGAGTTTTTATAGTCCAGAGTTGAAAGGAAGAGCCGAACTGGATGAGACTGGACTGGAGTTGACCAAAAAACTGGACTGTAGAGGACTAGATTTGACTGCACAAGACTGACTCTATTAGATCTTATACTATACAGGACTGGAGCATTGTTGGTTAAGCCGCTCTTGTCTTGACTCGACTGGGGGTTGAAACTGGACCAAGCAGAACCATATCGAATGGATATGAAGAGCGGAGCAGACCGGGGGGGATGAGGGGGGGGACCCATGAATTGCACTGGAAAAAAAAAAAAAAAAAAGTCCCACTGTGGTTCTGGCTGTTATGGGATTAGTGTGGGTGACTTCCCAAGTCCTGGTGAAGATGATGTGGTAATGAACCTGGAATGTGTGTGTGTGTGTGTGTGTGTGTGTGTGTGTGTGTGTGTGTGTGCGCGTGAGACAGATAAATCACTTGTAGAAATGAGTTGATATTTCTGAGCTGTGAGATTTTTCAGCCCCTTGCTTTATGACTTTGACCTGCACTGCCACTGCTCCACTATCTCCTCCTCTTCGCCCAAAACACAGAGATCTTCCTGTGGAGATAATGGAGACTTTGACAGGGAACCTAAAACAAAGCAAGTGGCCTTTAATGTTGGACTTGCTAGTTCACCTCCTCACTGTGCGCTGTTTGAACGACGGCCAGTCGCGTCGGGGGGACTGGAGCTTTGAAAGCCGATTTGAAAACGATTGGGTTTTTTGTTGTACAGCTGTAAATGTGTTTGCGAGCGCTCGCTGCGGCGGTCCGCTAATTCCCCAGGACAAGACTCGACCTGGCTAATGTTGCAGAGCTCTGGTGCAGCGGCAGGAGCCCCGGGGTAGATCAGCACAGGATGAGGTTGCCTTGAAAACAGTTCGCCAAAAGGTCAGTGTTGGGTTTATCCTTATTTATAATGCCTCTCCCTGCAGAGCCCTCACAAAAAATGTGAACAATTTCAAACAAGCTCCACAAGTAGATCGGCAGTTTACAGAGCAGTGTAGGAGTAACAACTGATTCCCGCTGGTTAAAACAGGCCCAGCTGTAAGGCCTCGCTCTGCTTCCCCAGCTCTTTTTTTTTGATTGTTCGAAATAATTGGATCCAGTATCGAATATAGTGTTGAGTCATGTCTGCACCGTTTCAATCCGCTCTGGGAATATTCCCATCCACCAGGATTTTTCACAGATCATTGGTATTCCACGATTGATCACGCAGTATGTATTTATTTGAAGCCTGTCCTCGTTTTAACCATCATGCGGAATCAATCAGTCGCTTTTCTGTGGATGCTTTAATCTTGAACAGCAGGGAGTGAGCAAAACAACACAGAGACTTTTGACCGATCACAGGGGTCTTTTTCTGTTTTTCTGTAGGATCACAAACACGATGCTAATAATATGATCTGAAGAGGACGGACATTTAGATTCAGAGCTTACAGCCAAATGTGGTTTTCAGAGAAGTTTGAAGGAAGAAGACATCTGTTCAGATATGTCGACGATATGCTGGTTTGCTCCGGGGCTCCGACCAATGTCCTCAGTTCATGAGTCAACGTTTTTGCTTGAACCACTTGGTGAACATCTGTATCAGCTTTTCTGAAAAGTGTTTTTGTTGAACTTTTTTCTTTTAGGACAGAATATTGAAAGGACATTTTTAGCATTTTAAATCAAATGGGAGAGTACAAAAAAAAAAAAAAAACTTAAATGTGAAATGAGACTACTTTGTTCATACCTGAACTTCTTATTTATGAGAGTTTCTTAAAAGGCGCATTCCTGAACTGTATTCATTTTGAGGTGTTTTATCGACATTGTAAATAAATACACAGCATTTGATAAGGTATAATTTTTTTAAGTATGAAATTTTATATTTTGTATTTTTAGCCTACTAACTTAATTTCTTAATTCCATCTTTGTTGCCCAGATTTTTGTATCATTTAAGTCTTTCTACAGCCTTAAATATTCTTCCAGATGTTTTGGTGAATTGACAAGATTGTGCAAAATTAAAGAAAGTGTTCAACAGCTGCAGCTGGTGTCTTCGGTTTCTCTTTTGGATTAAGTGCCTGGCCTGAATATTTATTCTGGCTTTGTCGACACATGTTGTAGTTTCATGTGACTGTAGTGTTTAAGAACTTATGGTGTCTTCTGTAGCAATGAAGTTTTG
>JBBMOC010000976.1:5000-15885 GCA_037975185.1 Centropyge bicolor | reverse complement strand
GTGTGTGTGTGTGTGTGTGTGTGTGTGTGTGTGTGTGTGTGTGTGTGCACTGTTACGTGGGCGTCTGCCTGTCATCGTTTCATTCATACATATTCGTCCCACATCTCCTTTAATTTTCTCCATGTTCTTTCATTCTCCTCAGCCGGCAACTCGCTATGTGAGTATGAGTGTGTGTCAGGGAGCACATACACCTCCTTCTGTCTTTGTTTGTGTCTGTCTCTCACCAGCACACAGTAAGTGAAGCGTGAGTGAGTCGTCTACTCTGACTTCATTATTTCTCTACCCATATGCAGTTCCTGGTGCTTCTTGTCTTACTAACTCGACTTGCCCCCCTCCCTCTCTAACACATGTGCAGTAGCAGAGTAGATACTGAACATGCTCTGATGTGTTATTCCTGCTGAGCTGTGTGAAACTCTAGGTTTAGTAAATGCATGTCAGGGCCTTGGGGTTTCTTGCTTTCTGTTTCTCTGGACTCTCTCTTCACTCTGTTGTGTTTGTGTGTGTGCAGCCGAGGCGCAGTATGAGCGGCGAGGCCCAGGGTCCCTCCGATGAGAAGATTGCCGTGGTGAGCGTCGACGACTGCGACACAGCTCTGTCGCTTCGCTTCGGCACGCAGCTGGGAAATTACAGCTGCGCCGCTCAGGGAAAACAGACCAGCAGCAAGAAGTGAGTTCTCCACCTTCTCTTTCTGTATCGATGCCTGTTTGCCTCAAAGCTGGGGACTTGAAAGCTCCACACATCTGAAACATTGCCCCACAACAGAGCACTGATGCCCTTAACATGTGGAAACAACCAGTGGAATCACAGCACAGCTTCATTTAGAATCAGTTCCATAGTTTCACATCTGACTTTTATGATCAGCTGATGAATTAACCATGACTTTAAAAGCTGAGCTGTGGATGACTTGTATTGTTCTGTCTGAGTTCTGTGTTTTTAATGCATGACTTTATTGTTGTCTCTAGTTTATTGTTGTGGAGTTTTATGTATCTTAAAGGCCCATTTTTCGCAAAATTAACTTGAATAATTCAGTAAACTCCTGCTCAGATTGTGAGACTGTTGCTGTGAGGATGAAGGGTTTTTTCAGGGACGTCAGATCGGGGTGATGAGGTGACTTTAATGAGGCACAGCTGACATCTTCATGTCTGTATCTCTGATGCTCTCGTTCCTCTGTGGCTCATTCTGTCTGTTGTTAATGTTTATTTCTTTCATTACTTCCATCCTCTCTCTCTCTCTCTCTCTCTCTCTCTCTCTCTCTCTCACTCATTTCCCTACATGCAAATTGTCAGTTTTAAATCCACTCTGTTGCTTTTAAGTGTTTGACCTTGTCAGAGTTTAGTAGTTTTCTGTCAAACGAACTAAATGTCTGCAAGTATGGCAACAAATGCATCACACACACACATTGACTTAAATAGCGGCCTGTCATGGTGTTGATGTCTGGCCTGGGCTCTGCAGGCTGTAATCAGGTTGGCTGTGTTCTGTCAGTGCTAAGTGTGGCTGAGAGACGAGAGGAGGGATCAAAGAGGAAGGCCAAATGCTTCAACACTCTCCTCTTTCCCTTCCTTCTCCATTTCCCCATTAACGGCTCGGCCTCCTCTTACTCCGTCTTGACATCTTCCTCTAATGACGCTCTCTGTTGACGTTCGCTGAAGCTCACACTTAATCTCCTGTTTGTTCGACTCTGGCGCCTTTTGTCTCTCTGGCTTCCCTTTCTTCGTTTTCCGCCGGCGGTTATTGGCTCGGCACGTGACGAGTGTCGCGAGCCAAAAAGAAAAACTCACGCTGGAGTGAAACAACATCGTTTCTTCTGGCTCATGATGTCTAACTGTCATGTGCCGTCATCGTCCTCAGGTTCCCTCCACACGTCTCCCATCTTGTCATTCACCTTCATGCTGGCTTTCTCTTGATATTTGCTGTAACTCACACTTAATCTCTGGTTTGTTGGCCTCCCTCCGCGGCCGCCTCCACAGCTCCCTGCGCCTCCTCTTTATTCCTGCCACTCTGCCATTTGTTGACATCCCCTAACATCTCCCTCCTTTCATCGCCGCCTCCTGCCTCCCTCCGCCTTGTCATCCACCTTTCTCTCCTGATATTTGCTGTAACTCTTATTTAATCTCCTGTTTGTTCATCTGTCTCTCCGTCTGTCTCCTCCTCCATCTCGTCCTCTCTCCTGCTGTTTCCACTTTTAGCCTCAACAACAGCATCACGATCGTCTCATTTCTGCTCGGCATCCTCTGTTATTCTCAGATTCATGTTCCTTTTGACATTTACCTCCGATGACACATTTAATTTCTGGGTTGTTTAATCCCCCTGTCTCTCTCATATCCTCCTGTCATGTTTGTTACCATCCCTTCCTTCATCCCCCTCCTCCCTCCTCCCCCCATCTTAATCCTTATCCTCCACCTTATTTATTTCTCTTCTTTGCCTCCTCCTCCCTCAGGTCTCTGGACCTGACTGGTCCCTTGTTCCTGGGCGGCGTTCCCAACGTGCCGGACAACTTCCCGTTTGGCACCAGGGAGTTTATCGGCTGCATGAAGGAGCTGCACATCGACAACAAGCCGCTGGACTTGGCTGGATTTATCGCCAACAATGGAACCATCCCCGGTCAGCACTGATGATACCCGGCCAACATCTTCCTGTGTTAACACATATACTTACATGCATGAAAAGCAATGACACCTAAAATGTTCAATGAATTCATGTGAATCATTGTAATTAAGTGAAGCATCTCCTCAGGTTTTTTGTGCCATAAACCACCTGTTAAATGCTTTCAAACAGTAAAAGACATGAATTAGATTCAGACTGAAAACAGGTCACTCATATTGTTTTCTATGAATGAAGAGCTGTAATGATATTTTCTACAGGCTATTATGTGTTGTCAGCACCTGCTTGAACTCATTTGTAATATTTTAAGTTCAAGTACGATTTAAGACAAATTGAATCCTGAAATCCAAGTAGAATTGGAGAAGTTCCCCGGTGAATATTCCCAGTGGTGACGGACTGTCTCGTACCTGAGGCCATGGTGTTGCAGTTCTTCATCACGGTGCTGTATGTTTGAAACGGATGATGTAACTGTCTCCTCACAGGCTGCAGCGCCAAGCTCCCGTTCTGTAAGTCCAACCCGTGTCAGAACGGAGGAACCTGCAGGGTGAGCTGGGAAACGTTCTCCTGCGACTGTCCCCTGGGCTACGGAGGCAAAGACTGCAGCCACGGTGAGACACACTTCTTTATGTTCAGACTGTTGTTGTATGTGCTGCTTCTAAAACAAATGGTAACCTTCAACAGTGTCACATTTATTGTGCCATTCTCATGTTAATTATCAATAACAAGTGAGGCTCAGGCTGAGATAATTGGCAGTTTGTGTCTCGTGCAGGTGATGATGAGATGGTCATGTTTTTAAAAATGCAGCTAAATGACTCTGATCTTTACTGGCCTTTATTTGTCAGCAGTAATTCTGCTAATGCCTCATTAATTAGTGAATAATTAACTGAAGTTGAAATGCTTCAGGAAACATTTTCAGACTACTTCTTTGTTACTGACATGTTGCTTGAATGACAGAAACAAGCTGCTGTTTTAATTGGCTGCTGCACTTTGATACCTCAGTGGTTCAGACGCAGAAGTGCTTTGTCATTCAT
The DNA here is from genome assembly GCA_037975185.1 of Centropyge bicolor. NCBI lineage: Eukaryota > Metazoa > Chordata > Actinopteri > Pomacanthidae > Centropyge > Centropyge bicolor. Next base: position 12,253 of record JBBMOC010000976.1, on the reverse strand, counting down.
TCGGTCCGATGAAGGCTTCAGGCGGCACGTCAGCATTTTCCCTCTTCTACTTCTTTTTCCTCATTTTGTGCTGAGTCGTCGCAGCTGTTTTACACTGGAGTAAAGTGAGTGTGTGAGTGGAATAAATGTGGAGCTCTGAAGGTAAGGACCGTAAGAAACAGAGGAAATAGATGATTGACTTTAATTAGGAAGGTTTGCTCTAAACTGCAGCAACTCACTGAGACTAATATTATCATCTGCTTTATGTCCTGTATAAAATACACATCCGACATGAGTGGACCTCCATCTTAACCAGTAGTCAGAAATGAGACGTTAATTTTGAAGTTACAAAAACTTTATTGTATTTGCAGTTTGAACACAGTTCAGTTTAAGATCAGAAGTATTAACACCATAAACTATTAACACGTTTTGACTTCAGCAGCTTTAATAACTGAAGCTAACAGAAGCTACCGTTAGCATCGTTAGCTTAGCTCAACCTCCGTCTCGAAACGATTGCGTTATAAAAAAAAAACATTTATTGTACCAGGCTGTAAACACGTTTTCTTCTGCTGGAAAGTCGGACATTTTAACATGGAGGTCAAATGTAAACGACTCCTTTTTGGAGCTCCCTCTAGTGGCCGTTTGAGGAACTGCCGCTTTTTTAACTTCCGTGTGGGCTTCATTTTCAGACCTGGAGGTTGATGCTTGATTCAGTGCAGGAAGAGTGACATTCTGAGACTGTTGCAGCACCTTTTATTCACTTTCTCTCTCTCACCTTCCACCTCAGTGATGCCACACCCCCATCGCTTCCTGGGTAACAGCGCCCTCTGGTGGGACCTGAAGAACGACGTGACCATCTCCACGCCCTGGTACCTGGGCCTGGTGTTCAGGACCAGAGCGCGAGAGGGGACGCTGCTGCAGGCTCAGGCTGGGCAGTACACCAGCCTGCTGTTCCAGGTACGCACACACACACACACACACACACACACACACACACACCAAGCAGGTTATTTTATTCCCTCGCTGTTTTCATCAACTCATGTTTCTTCACACTCCCTCCTTTTCCTCTCCTCTCCCGGTGTTTGCCCGTGTGTCTGCACCGCTCCGTCCCTCTCAGGTGGTAAGTGGTCAGCTGGTGTTCTCGGTGACCCGTGGTTCCACCCGGCCGGTGCGTTTGCGGTTGGATCAGGTTCAGGTGGCGGACGGCCGGTGGCACGACCTCCAGCTGGAGCTGCGAGACGTTCACAGCGGCCGAGAGACCCGCTACGTGGCCACGCTGCGGCTCGACTTTGGACTCTATCAGGTAAGAGATGTGACACAAACCTTGAAAGGAACGTTTTTTTATCAGCTTCACTAAATCAATCTAGACTTTATTTTCCTTATTAATTAGCAACCAACCAATTCACAACTATGATTGACCATGTTCAGTTGGAAATAGGCTTTTTTTCCCCCAGCTCTAATGCTTGGTTTTCATTTAATTTGGTAGTTTGAAATCTACAAATCCTCTGATGGACAACATTTTTCAGTCTGATCAGCAGAGAACTCTAATTGGAACTGTACAGCATTTAATATGAATGAAGGCGAGAAATCCTTTTTAATATCCTCTAATCTAAAATATCTCCACACGCACAGACTTCTACCTCATTTCCTGCTGAGAGCCAGTACAGTGGAGCAGAGCACTGCAAAAGATATTAGTGAATTTGCAAATCATTTACATATAATCTCACTTTCAATCTTAAAATCATGTTTGTGTCAAAGCAGGAAATAATCCCTCAGCATGGTTTGGAGGTTTTCCACTAATTAGTGTCAGTATTTGGAACCAATCATTTGACTCTTATGAAGAAACTGTGTCCAGATTTAAGAAAAATCTTGAACCATTTCCATTGGAAATCAGCCACAGTATCGAAGCTAATCACTGATTTGTTTCAATAAAAAATGAGTTTGAGACACAAATGTTTGAAATGACTTTGTATGAATTCTGAATTTTATTTCTTTGCCTAATTTTGCTGGGATAAACCTTATCTCCCTATACCTAATCTGAGCAGAGGAGTCAATGAGATGTATCCAGGACATACATATGTACGTTCATACTGTCTCATCTCCTCCGTACACACACTCTCTGGACGGCCTCGGTCTCTCAGAGATGTTGCCTTGTAATCCCAGTCTCCTAATCTGTGGTGGATTAATATGTCAAACTGTGCTGGCTGACGTCTGTTTGGTGCATGTGTTCAAAAACAAGAGAGAAGCAAACACACCTTCACACCCTGTCCCTTTGGCTTTGTTGAGGCAAAACAACATGTTTTGTTTTGTTTTCATGTAAATTTAATTTTGAAATCAGCTGCCAGCAAGTTGTGCCTTTCATCGTTATTTATTGTAGTTCATCAGGCTATTCTTCAAAGTGCATCAAGTAACACTCGGAGTAAACGGTGCACAAAAACACTTTTAAAAAATGAAACGAATAAACATCGTAGCTGCCAATTAAACAGTAATTACCTCAGAAAATGTTTGGCATGTGTGCGGCTATTATCAGCCAGATCCAACCTTCCATTTTTGCATCTTCCACTGCTGCTGAAATGGTGATAAATGGGCTTTATTGATTTCCTCTTTGTGGTGGTTGTAAGCTTTTCCTGTCAACATCGCTTCACAACACTGTCAGTGTTATCAGTTGCACATTGACCTTCTCCACTATGATTGCAGGTTACTGTTTTCTTTTATTTAATAAAGTCAGTCATTCACTCTGCGCCTCTAAAACCATTTTCCTTTATGTTCACGCTCTCCTCACACTCTCTTCCCTTCAGCTGCCGTAAACGCCATTATAGCCCGACTCCTGGCTGATAGTGTGGTAAATGAAAGTATAGAATAGTGACTTCCACTTGGTGATCACACAGAGTGAGAATCAATAATGTCTTCTGAAATGAATCTTTATCTGCTTTCAGTTTAAAGGATTCTTTTAAGCTTTTATTATTTTCATGGTGTGAAACACTAAAATGTGTCTCTTATTCTATCTTTCCACAAACCTTTATTGCTGATAATCTCTTTCCTTCAGTGTGACTTATTTTTTCATCCCTTTTACCTGTTGACTGCCTTGATGTTTGCATATCAGATAAATTACAGAGTTCTTCCACGTGGTCAAATAACAGTATTCAAATGTGCTTCTTGTGTATCTTTGTTCAGTTTGCATATAGCTATTAATAATAACAATAATCTCTCCTGTCTCCATCTGTCCCCTCACCTCTCCCCCCGTCTCCACCCATTAGGGAACAGTGATAGTGGGAAATGAGATTCATGGTTTGAAGGTGAAGCATCTGCATGTTGGAGGAGTGCTGGGCTCCGGAGAGGTGCAGAACGGGATAAGAGGATGCATCCAGGTGAAGATGGATGAATTGAATTTTTAATGTTTATTGATGGATGGCTGCAGGGTTTATTGGCACATAAGCGATGCTATGAAATGAGTTTGGGCTCCACAGATTCCAATAAATGAAAGAAGCTGCCAGTTTCTTGTATTGACAGACCCCCCTCTCTCCTCACAGGGCGTTCGGTTGGGTGTCCGGCCCGACGCCCCTCCCCTGCCCCGCCCGTCCAGAGCTGTCAAAGTAGAGACCGGCTGTAACGTCGGCAACCCCTGCGTCTCGTCTCCTTGCCCCGCCCACAGCCGCTGCTCTGACCAATGGGAGCGGCACACCTGTCTCTGCGAACCTGGTGAGTGAACATGTTGTTGGTGTTGTAGACCAGGCTGGAGATGCTGTCACTGGTGATGACAGATTGACTTCTTGTTGAAGTTGTTGTGAGAAAATATTGATTGTTTTATCCTCATTAATTTAACTGCTTGGTGTAATAATACAAGAAGAAGAGGAGGGGGGACGCTGCTCAGCTGTGGCAGGAGGTTAATTATATTGACAAGTGTGTGAGATGCTGTGTCATTGTAAAAAGCAGGGCTCACTGTTGTTGTTGCTCCTCACATTGTGCTGACAGTATGCAGGCCACGCTGCTTGTTGTCCCGTCTGCTTTTCATCACCGTGCAGGAGTTAATTCTGCTGTGTCAGCTCTCATCTAACAGAACCATTAGTGATGTGGGGCTGGCTGGATAATGATGTTGTGGCTGTGTCGATGAGTGTGTGTGGTCGTCACACTAAGAGACAGTGTTCCTTCACTGAAGTCACTGAACAGCACTGACATTACTACTGTTAACTGTTAATGAACAACACCTAAAATCCACATCAATCTAATAATCAATTAATGGTTTAGAAATGATCATTAATCTGAATGCATTTTTTTAAGATTATCGTTTGATTTTTTTCATTACTTTTCACACATTTTCTAGACTAAACAATTCAATTAAAATAAAAATGGGAGATTACTTGACAATACAAAATAATCATTAGCTGCAGGCTTGTCAAGTTGAAGACAGATTTTAAGCTTTGGAACAATTTGCATATCTGCTAATCTCTTGCATCTCGTCGAGTTTTAACCAGCCAACACAGCCAAGTGGAGCAGCCAAGAACCGTTTTCCACTGCATGTCATACAAGTGGGATGGGATGCATGCTGACCTCTGCCCCTGGGAAATGGTCCTAACATTTTGCACACTCTGGACATTGGAAGAAATCTGTGTGTATGTATGTGTGTGGGGAGACGGTGGAAGAAGCCCGCTGAGTTGGAGCGAGAGGAAAAGCGGATAATTATAACGTGGCCGTATCTGCGTAGGTGTCTGCCAATGCTCTAACTGGGTTAAACAGATATTTGGGAACGCATAATAAGCTCTCATCCACCGAGAGAAAGAGACTGACTGCAGGCTAACTTCCAAAATCTCCTTAGGTGAATATAATGAGGTGGAATTAATGCAGAGGAGAAAAAACCTGATTAAAAGTGAAGGAGAGGAAAGTGAAGGAAGAGAGGAGGAAACATACTGTACACTGCAGAGGGAGAAGTCGTGAGTGAAAGAGAAGGAAAAAGAGAACAATCGGAAGATGAAAAAGAGGCAGAGGAGGAACAGAGAGACCGAAAATGTTAATGATTAATGAAGAGAAAGAGGCGGCTGACAGAAATAGTGTAAAACAAACACCAAAAGTTTTGCCTCAAGAGGAAGGAAGAGAAGAAAGAGGGCACAAGAAAGTCAACTCAAACAGCCTGAAAACACTGGTGACACGTTTGGGAATAGATCCACACGCAACTGACACACATGCAGGCAGAGACACAGAGGCGTGAGAGAAAATGAACATGACAGACGCTCACGCACACACAGGATGAGGAGCGATATTAGATACTTATTTAGGAGCTTTATTATCTGCTGCTGATGCAACAGCTGTAGTTCAGTTCTATGGTATCGATTAAACAGACCAGACCAATCGAGCAGGGATGATTAAAGGAGATTACTGATACTTCTGATTAAAGGAGAGATGAGACAAAAGCCTGAATAGCAAAATAAGAGGAAAAAATACCCTGTGAAAAACACAACCAAGAGACAGACAGAGAGAGAGAGAGAAAGTGGTCAATCCACTTTTTCATATCAGTTTGTCAGATGCTCTTTCTGAGCGTCCAGATGATAGGAGAAGAATCACAGGAAAGTTTTTCAAGAAAGCAAAGTTTGAAAACGAGAGCATGAGATTAAAGCGGAGGTGGAGGAAGGAGGGAGTGAAAGAGGAATGAGAGTGTGTGTTACGCAGAGGATGTAGTTTGTTACAGCCAGAGAGCCTGAGGCCTGACAGCATGGGAGAGGAAGCAGAGAGGCATCCTGCACCAGCCCGCCAGCTAATGCTAACACCTTGACTTATTAGCATCGAGCGCACACGCACACACAGAGGGTACACACACACACACGCACACACACACACTCTCAGAGAACAACTTCATGTGCATGCACATATTTACTGTAAACACACACACACTCATTATCATTATCTTTCATCAGCACAATGAGCATTAAAAATGGAGACTGCTTTACGATGAATGCTGCTTAGAGACAAATCAAAGTTTAATAAAAGCAGCGAGAGAGAGGAAAAAGAGAGGTGGCCTTTAAATAATTCCCTTTCATTTGTGTGTGTGTGTGTTTATGTGTGTGTGTGTGTGTGTGGGTTTTGGCCTGGTGCTGAAACTAGCCCATTGGGTCTATCAAGGAACTGACAGCACCTCTGATTCGTGCAGTACAGCCACCTAGAGACACACACACACACACACACACACACACACACACTGAGACAAGGTTCTGCATGACAAAGCACAGAGACATCTGCTCTCTCATCCCCTCACTGTGTGTTTGTGCCTTTCGCTCAGTGTACAGTATGGAAGCCTGTGTGTGTGTGTGTTTACGTGACAGTTGCTGCCAGTTGCAAAAGGCTAATTCACTGCAGTGAAGAATCGAGTGTAACATGATAAATTACAGCCATGTTGATTTATGTCTGCTTGAGTTCCCTCAGCTGTTTAAAAACCAACTGAGTCTCATGTAGAAAAAAAAAAAGAAAGAAACATATGTTGAGGGTTTGAGAAGAAGAACTCTCAGAGCTGCTTTCACTAACAGTGTTTCCTGCTTTTGTTGATTAAAACCGTGATTGAAACCAACAAATGGCGCAGACACACAGTGTATCTGCAGGAGTTTGTCAGAGAGGTGCATCATGGGAGCGTGTCGGTGTTGGGGTGTGGTGCGCAGCTGCAGTATATTGAGCTCGGTCCCTGTGGGAGAGAGAGGCAGAGATTTATGAGCTTCAAGCTGCACTTCCTGTAGATACTCCAGGAGCTGAATCAGGGCAAAGTTGCTCTCTATGACAAATGACTGCGTGACTACACATGTCATTTATTGATCAGGTTTGATATCAGAGGTGGAATGTGCAGGTGTTTGGCTCGATTGTAGCGCTGTGACTGTTTCACTGGATGTACAGTGAGTTTTTCTCTGGACATGAAGAATCTGCTGTTTGAAGAAGGCTTTAGCTGTTTGTACTCTGACGCAGGTGAAGCTTATTTTCTGGTCTCTAAAACCTGTTCAGACTTATTTTGAACACTATCAATAATGTGATTAAGACATATTTTTACGGTCAGACCGGCCGACGCTGTCTGATCAATATCTGTGATTTAAACACTAATATCCTGTTATTACAGTGAACCAAAATATAGCAGAGCTTTAGTTTAATACAATACTGTGTATTTCAAGATCGTCCATCAACATCATTCATTTAGCTGTTTCCCTGTTAGACATACAGTGTGTTCAAGTGCCTTCTATTTGCCATAGTAAGGTCAACAAAACACTGGACTTAAACAAGAGAGACAACTGTCTGTTTCCGATTTC
>JBBMOC010000975.1:0-15903 GCA_037975185.1 Centropyge bicolor | reverse complement strand
GTGTGTGTGTGTGTGTGTGTGTGTGTGTGTGTGTGTGTGTGTGTGTGTGTGTGCGCGCGTGTGTGTGTGTGCGTGTGAGTGAGTGTGTGTGTGTGTGTGTGTGTGTGTGTGTCTGTGTGTGTGTGTGTGTGTGTGTTCATGCACAGAAAATGGCCTGTTAGGTATGGCAGAGAATCATCAATGGTGTATGACAGAGAGAGAGAGAGAGAGAAAGGCAGCCTGGTAACTGCATGTGAGAATGTGCCCATTGGACTGACTGCTTCTAACTACAGCAACCACAGAGGAGCGATCTGTCAGTGTTGTGTGTATTTGTGTATATACACGTGTTGCATAGCCAGCCTACTCAATTAACCTGCACCCTTTACCCCCCCCCACCCCCCATCATTGATCAGAGTCGATTATGGAGTGTCCTCAGAATTGTCATGGAAACGGAGAGTGTCTCTCAGGATTATGCCACTGTTTCCCTGGATTTTTGGGGCCTGACTGCTCTCGAGGTAAACACACACACACACACACACACACACACACACACACACACACACACACACACACACACACACACACAGACACACACAGTAAATGTTGTGAGGTAGTCCGTGCTGTTTTACTGTTCACTCTCCGTCTCTGTCCCTCTCCACCTACTTCCTCTTTTGGCATCGGCATCGCCTGTGTGTGTTCAGCAGTTTTGCATAACCGAAGACTGTTTTCATATCAGATCCTTAATTTAAGCGAAGCCATGCCAAAACAAACCTCTGTTCACACTTAAAGAGTGCTCCTCAGATTCCAGAGCCGGCTCTGTGCTGGAACAGGTAACATTCAATATTTACAGAACTTTTAATATGAAGAGAAATGGAGGTATTTTCCCACTGCTCCAAAATGTAGTGGCTGTTGAAGAACTGCAGCTCTTCTGTTCAGTTTGGTGTAATCTAACACCATGGAGTTTTAATCCACATCATTTTGTCCAGATAACTTTATGTTTCTGTACCAGTTGAGTATTGTGAACCCTGACCCAAAACTGTGACAGTGAGGAGTGATCTGGTCTTACTGGACTAGTGTCATCTACCAACACACTCCCTCTCCTTTTCTCATCCTAGTTGTCAGGCAGGTCTTTGGTGTAACAGCTGACGAAGAAGTCTGTGAACGGACACAGAACAGTTGAATGTTTAATGTTACAGTGACAAATGACTGCATCTCCTTTTGTTAAATTTATCATGTGGCTCAAATTTGAATGTTGCCATTGTATGATTTGGTGTTTGCATAGTATAGGCACTGTTGACTTTCACTAAGTGACTGTGGGCTTCCACTGTCTGACTTCATCAGTCTGTAAAGCCAGACTTTCTCACTGATCCATTCTCCTGTGTGTGTGTGTGTGCGTGTGTGTGCGCGTGTGTGTGTGTGTGTGTCTGTGTGTGTGTGTGTGTGTGTGTCTGTGTGTGTGTGTGTGTGTCTGTCTGTGTGTGTGTGTGTGTGTGTGTCTGTCTGTGTGTGTGTGTGTGTGTGTGTGTCTGTGTGTGTGTGTGTGTGTCTGTGTGTGTGTGTGTGTGTGTGTCTGTCTGTGTGTGTGTGTGTGTGTGTGTGTGTGTCTGTCTGTCTGTCTGTCTGTCTGTCTGTCTGTCTGTGTGTGTGCGTGTGTGCGTGTGTGTGTGTGTTTCAGCTGCCTGTCCCGTGCTGTGCAGCGGTAACGGCCAGTACTCCCGTGGCCGCTGCCAGTGCTACAGTGGGTGGAAAGGCACAGAGTGCGATGTGCCAGCCAACCAGTGCATCGACATCCACTGTGGAGGACATGGCATCTGCATCATAGGTGCCTGCATCTGCAACACTGGTTATAAGGGCGATAACTGTGAGGAAGGTAAGAGTCATTTCTTCTTTAGAACCAAACTATATATAAATTTCTTTCAGCTGACACACAGCCTTACTTCCCTGTGAGACATGAGCTTGCTGCTGAGTCTCTACTGATCTTCTGTGGAACACCCCTGGTGGCTCCAAAGTCCCTATGAGAGTGTGTATCAGAAGAAGACCAGGGCATGGTTCACACTGAGCAGCACCTCAGGGAGCAACACTCCAGGCCCCACATGGATGATCTCTGTCCACACAGTCATTGTGCTCCAGCTGTCAGGCATGTGACAAGACAGCCTGCCCTAATGCAACCTGTTGAGGACCCCCCTATAATAGATGGATAGATAGATACATACATAGATAGATGGACGGACAGACAGACAGACAGACAGATGGATGGATGTACTTAATTTGTCCAATGAGACATAAAACAAACAAACATAAAATGCCTCCAATGAGGGCAACACCTACCACCTAGGGCAAAAGACTGTGTTATGAAGTAGGCCTGGATTCAAGAAAAGACGATTAGTAAAGGGTGTAGAGAGAATTACTGCCCGATGAAAAAAATATTAAATGTATGTGAACAAAAGAAGAGGACTAAGCAAAGATGAATTTGAGCTATAAGGCGACATTATGTGAATTATTTAAGTTGCTACTTTATTTCAAACAGTGTACGTTTTGTAAGAGAAGCTCTTGTTGTACATTCTGATGTACTTACCTGGCAGACTAACACTTAATAAGTTAGGTATTTAAGTTTAGTTAAGTGTAAGTTTAGTATTGACTGAGTGAGAAGACTGTCCTCAGGTAACGGGGGACATGTTGTGTTTGTAAAGACAGACACCTCATGTGCCTGTGGAAGCTGTACAGATGACTGTTGTTATGCTGACTGACCACTAGGTGCCTCCATCTTACTCTGTAGCATTGAAGAACTGAATAGCGCAGAGTAGCCTAGTGCAGCAAAGACATGATGTACGCTCACAGTTGTTCATGTCAGTTCGATGTCTCCTGTGCTCACTAACCAACGGAACACATGTCTGGTCTAAATTTCATGTGAACAGCTACAGTGGAAATATGTTTAATGAAAAAAATATTGACATGTTGACTATTGATTTCCCCACTGTAATATTGCATACCCCCCCACCAAAACATCTCTCTCTGTCTCTCTCTCTCTCTCTCTCTCTCTCTCTGTCTGTCTCTCTCTCTCTGTCTCTCTCTCTCTCTCTCTCTCTCTCTCACACACACACACACACACACACACACACACACCTAAATCTAAATGGAGCTCTGTATCTTGAGAAGTAAACCACAAGGCTAACTGCTAACTGATGATTTCCAGTTTGTGCATGGTTTCTCATTCGAACTGTGTGAATGTATATTAACTCCCTCTTCTCACCTCTCTGTCTCCAGTGGACTGCATAGACCCCAGCTGTTCAGCTCATGGCGTCTGTATTCACGGCGAGTGTCACTGTCAGACAGGCTGGGGCGGAGCCAGCTGTGAGATCGCCAAGGCCATGTGTCCGGACCAGTGTTCAGGTCACGGCACCTACAACACAGAGACCAGCACTTGTTCCTGTGACCAGAACTGGACCGGGCCTGACTGCTCTCTAGGTGTGTGCCATGTTTGAGGTCATGTCTTATAATGATCCGTCAGTGTGTAGGTTTTCGTTTAATCTGATTTCTCACAGAATCTATAAAAATAATAATAATCATCATTTTTATGGCATTTGTAAAAGCAGTGTCACACCAAGCTTTACCGAGTTAATAAAGTGCTTTATAGAGACTTTTACAGAATCATTCAGTATATAGGATAAAGAAGTGCAGGATCAGCATACAATGAAAACAAAAAGCCATTGCAAGGCAGAACATAATTAAGTTAATTAACAGTGTTAGAGATGCAACCCCTTCGACACAGGCATAAAACAACTCGTAAGACACAGGGTGAATAAGACCAAACCTGTAGATGTAAACATTATTGTGAGGAGTGATTTAAAGACGAACAGGGCTTTATCCAGGTTTTGTTTGACAGATGTTGGACTCTTTTACAACTTGACGAACCTGATAGCAAAGACACGGTCACCTTTAGTTTGAAACAGCCAGCAGAGCGTTGCTTGAAGATGTCACACTTCAGCTTGTGAGGAGGTACAAGGTCAGGGACATAGCTGCTGGCTAATCCACATTAGGACTTCAGATCAGACTTACAGCGTGTCACACACCCCGGAGCTGTGGGTCGTAGGAGCTGCAAGCAGGAGAGCCATCTCTTGACAGTGAAAAGAATACAGCCATCTAGACGAGATGAACAAGTAGCACAGATCAATTATTAAATCTTTTTTTGTTTTTGTTCAACATAACTAGAAATCATGATGCAGCCGTTGTTTTTACTTGATCATGAAAGATGTCAGGGTCATAAAGGAAATTTCTGTTCATAAGAGTTTCTTATAAAACATGACTTATAAAGTGTTGTGCTGGGGTACCAAAGCACTTCCTGTCTTCTACAAATACTGCACTAACTGCTCACTGGACGCAGGCTTTGTTGGAAATAAAATGAAAACCTAGATTCACTAATAATAGATCCACTGTTATTATCACTGTCACCACTGATTCTATTGAAGAAATTCAAAGTATGTGACAACCAGATTGTCCTCTTGGTTATTTAACTAATGAATGCTGACTTTAAGCCTGGTTGTAAAGCCAGCCATCCACCCTGACTTCTCTTCAGCTCAGGAATCCTGCACTTCCTTCAGTGGTAAAATCGCTGCCAGAGAGCAGTCACCTGTGATAGTTTTTTTCTACCATTGACAGAACATCATCATTTGACAGTATATCTTCCAAAAAGCACATGATACAACATTCATAGAGTTGTTTTCTGATCTGCCACTGCTGTACATCTGTATTGGTTAGCTGAAGCATTAATATTTGTTTCAGATTGGGAAAGACTGTAACCATGGTTACATGAATGCAACATTGACAGAAGTAGGATATGGGGAATAAAGAGCAGTCAGCGCTGCCTGTGACCGTCACAGTCACAGTCACAGTGGTTTGGCTGTGCTATATTGTTCACATATCACGTTATTTCCGTTCTGGCTTCTGATTGACATGAGTCATAATTTACACAGCCAGAGGAGGTTGCTTGTCAGAACAATGTAATGGGACGAATGTTGTATTATTTGTGGCCAGGGCAGCCTCCTATTCTCTCTCACTGTAGAGAGGGAGAGAGACAGAGAGAAGACAACAGTAGAACTTCTGATGTAGAGACATAGGTGAAATAGAAAAAAGAAGCTGGAGGAGGAATGCAGATCAGCGACAGATGGCCTGACATAAAAACAATGACAAGAGGAAAAGAGTGTGTGTGAGCGTGAGATCTCACTTTGTTTGTGTTGCCTTGGGCTGTTACATTGTTTTGTTAAAACCATCAAACCCACATTCAGTCAAGTACGACCTCTTTGTAAAACACACACACACACACACACACACACACACACACACACACACACACACACAGACACACACACACACACGCACACACACACAGACACACACACACACACACACACACACAGACACACACACACACACACACACGCAGACGCACACACACACAGACACACACAGACACACTGACACACAGACACACACACACACACAGACACACACACACACACACACACACAGACACACACACACACAGACACACACAGACACACAGACACACACACACACAGACACACACACACACACACAGACACAGACACACACACACGCACACACACACAGACACACACACACAGACACACACACACACACACAGACAAATGAAAAACATTGCATAAACACACAAAATCTCTAATATTTTCATGTATACCTGAAAATAATCAGAACCTTTAAGGATTCAGAAACATTTGGAAACATAAGACGTTCTGACATTGAAAATGAAAATGAAATATTTCAGATTCTGTTTCCTGGTCAGGCATTGAACTGAAGTAAATGTGTGTCTATGAGCGACTCACATCCTTTGTACAGAAGGTCAGGTTTCCTTGACTTGTATCTCTTCCCTTAATTTGAAATTTAAGATAAGATAATTCTTGATTGATCCCGCCTAAGGGAAGTTGGAGAAACAAGTTCCCTGACTGGGAATGGAACCCGGGCCGCGGCGGTGACAGACCACCAGGGATGTTCAGGGTAGGGCTGCACAATTAATCGAATTTTAATCACGATCACGATTTTGGCTGCCACGATTAAATGAAGATGATCGTCGGCGATTTTAACATTTAAAAAGCGAGCTCTGTTGCATGTGGTCAAATCAAGCACTTTCTCAACCCAATAGTCAGCCAACCACCAGGGGGCGACCCATAGGTTAGGGCCTCATCATTACGCTGCCTAAACAGCAAGCGAGCGAACCCTGCAGCAGCGGCAGCTTCAAATGATTAAACTGTGAGAGAGTGTAATGTCGGGAGCAGCAGGCAGTGACAGTGAGGAGCCGCTAGTGCCTCGTAAAGGAGCAACATCTACTGTAGACCCTTTTCCACTGCGCTGGTGCTAGTGCTAGTTCGGAGCCAGTGCTTACGCGGTGGAAAGACGAAGTCAGGCACTGGCTCCGAACTAGCACAAAGGTGCTAAAAACCGGTTAGCAGGCACCAACTCTTCGCTGGTCCAGAGCTCAGCACAGACTACGTCAGGGGCTGGGGGCGGGGTTATCGTGAGTGCCGGTTGCCAGTTTCCAAATCGCGACAGGCTTTTGGGCTGGGACACACAAGCGGTAATTTGTGTTCGTTTTCGCCAGGACGTCCCTGGTCTGATCGCAGATATATTGAACTGACTCCCGGGACACAGGGAAGTTCTGCACAAACTTTTGTGCGCTGAAATCTGGTGTCCGCGAGATCGCGGATGAGCCCAAGCAACAGGCGGCCTCCGCCTCGCAGTCAGCCTGAAGACCTTCTATAAAGATACATTTTCATTTCATTTTATAATTGCATTTTGCAATAGCATATTTATTTTTTTCCTTTATTGTTTATGATTTATGATTATTTTAAGTTTCAATTTGAATACTTATTTGTGTTTTTAAAAGTGCAATAAAAAGGTATGTTTTACCTAACATAATGAATAATCGTGATTAATAATCGTGATTACAATATTGATGAAAATAATCGTGAATATCATTTTGGCCATAATCGTGCAGCCCTAGTACATGCTATGTGACTGTGGACTGCTCTGCTCTTCATGTTGCCTTGTACTGAATGACTCTACCTTCAGCGTGCTGCCTGGGCTTCCTGTGTGACCATGGTAACCACAGTTAGCTCACAGAGACAGTCAGTGCAGAAGCTCAGTCTAAATTAGACACCTCCTCTCCAGCAATGAACCATTGATTTAGTGAAAACAATCTTGAGTCGACACCCCCATCCTCCCTTCCCACCACCCTGTGTCTGATCATCCTGTAAAACATATTCATGATGTTAGTCAGCTGAACTCTCTATGTGTCATGTTGATAGTTTTTGTCTGTTAGTTGTAGGCTGCTCTATCTGTGATCAGATACTAATACTTGTGTAGCAGCAGCCTGGACTGTGTGGCAGTGGAGCTGGATGTAGCTGGTGTCAGGAGCTGCCATGGAGCTGTGTCCTGCTGCATCGTAGCCTGGCCGATAAAGCAATAAGTACTTGTTGTCCTGAAGTAGCAGTTAGCTGTATAAACACGAGCACAGTGTATGTGAGGCCCTTTCAACAATATAAGAACAGTGAGCATCAGTGAGTCAGACAGTGCACTGAGGTTGTTCTTGTTATTGTTTGTGCTGCTCATCATGGTTTGTAAGTGGACAAACAGACACTGGATCAATGACAGTGTTGTTGTTCCACAAACTAGTCATTTCAGAGAAGATATGTCAGTATAGTTCTGTGTGTTTCTGTGTTTGCATGTACAGTAATATCTGTCTTTCTCTCTCAAGCAGAGGTGTGTGAGGTGGACTGTGGCAGCCATGGCGTCTGTTATGGCGGTGTGTGTCGATGCGAGGAGGGCTGGACAGGAACTGTGTGTGACCAGAAGGCGTGCCACCCGCTGTGCAGCAAGAACGGAGTGTGTAAGGAGGGCAAGTGTGAGTGTGACCAGGGATGGACAGGGGAGCACTGCAACATCGGTGAGTCAATCATTCACACACACACTCGCACGCACACACGCACGCACACACACACACGCACACACACACACACACACACACACACACTCTCACACATACACACACACACTCACACACTCACACACACTCAGACACACACACACACACACACACTCAGACACACACACACACTCAGACACACACACACAGACACACACACAGACACACACACACACACAGACACACACACAGACACACACACACGCACACACACACACGTAAGAATATTCCAATGTTATTCTATTAGAAAACAACTTGTTTCAAGGATTTTTTTTAAAATGCGTGAATGTATGTAGATTGCTGGATGAGCTGACAATGTTCCACAGAGCTTCTTGTGATGTCACACAATCTCTCTCAGTCTTCAAGTGGCCCATAAATATTCAGCGGGGTTGAGGTCAGGTGACAGTCAGGAATCTTTGTTCTTCTTTGGTCTTCCAGTAGTTCTTGCAGCGTGTGTGTGAGGGCGTTATTCTCCTGTATGATTTGATCCTTCCACAGACCCCCCCCCCCCCCCTTCATCCTTTAAGACCAGGACCAGACAGCCTTCTTTCACAGTGCTTTTGCTGAGTCTGCTGTTCTTTATTTAAGAAGTTCTGTATCTGTAATGTTGAACTTGCTTTTCTATCTCTCAGGAAACGAAGCTTAATGTATTGATCTTATCATGACCTGATCCTGCTTTGGATACAACTGCTGCCTCCTTAAAAACCTTTAGTCCAGCCATGGTTTAACACTGAGAAAGGCCCTCTTAGAATAACAGGGAAGGAGTCACTATAGTTCCTTATTGACCTTGGTTCTACTCACAATGAACCTGTGTCTCTGACTCTCCATGACAAAGTGAGAGACGTCATTCTGTTGTATTGTCAGAGTGAAACCGTGAAAGAAATGAGGAGCAGGGCCTTTGTGGCCGTTTCAGCTCGCCACCAAAGCCCTCACTTAAAAAGCTGTTTGTTGTCCAGCAGACGGGCAGCTGTAGTGTTGCTGCGAACGAGCTGAAGACTGGCTCCAGTGATTGTCAGTTTGGCACACAGACACATGTGGACGAGGACACTGAGAGCATGACTTCAGTGAGATGAGGAGAAATAGGTTGAGAATACTAAGCTTGTTTGGGCACAGTGTATGGCTTCATACAGGTTTGCTCTGGTCTTTTTCTGTCCGTCTCTAACCATCACATTCACATCTTGTGTTGGAATCTGCTGAAAACTGTGACCTCACTGTGGAAGTTTCTCTATTTATTAAGTTTAGTTTATCTAGCTTATCTATTCATTAATTGACTCTGTTTGTATCTCAGTGTGGAGATGGCCCAGCTTACATAATATCCACTGCAATCCACTGTTTAACAAGACAATCCAGTTAGAAAATACAAACTGTTAATGGGCTGATTCTGGACACTGGAAATTCACTGGAGCTGCCTGGTTTTCATGTGACGTCTCTAATGAATCTGATGAATTATTGGCCTCTGTGATCAGCTGTCCTCGCTCATGGTGATACTGGAGTTTATTTCCTATTCTATTGTCTGTTTTTCTGAACTAAACGCTGTCTTTCGATGTATCTTCTTTCTTTCTTTCTGTATCTTTTCCTTCTTTCTTAAAGCTCACAATCCGGACATTAGAGTCAAAGGTACAGTAGTGTTTTCTCTTCTTCTCCTCATCACTGGCTTTTCCTCCTCCTCCCTTCATCCATTGCTTCTCTCTTCATGTACTGTGGCACCGTGGCTGCTTCAGTAATAGATCACTTTATTTATTTATTGATTTATTCAGATGTTTTTTTTAACATGCACCATGACTGTTGCTTTGAACGTTTCAGAATTTAAACTTTGATCTTAGCCAAATGAAATGGACTGTGGCTTTATTTTCCATCATTCATGAGGCAGCACACTGGGATGTTTAGAGATAAACTATTATTAAAACGTGGAGAGCGTGAGTTTTATTGTTTCTCTCAGTATGTAGTTTTACATGTTTAGTTTTTGAATGCTGTGGTTTTGACATCAATTAAAATGTCTAATTCAGTCCTTTTTTGAAACCTGACCACATATTCCCAGTAATTTGTTCCTTTCTATCAAAATCCTTTTATTTTCCATACGACTGCAGAGATGAACTATGAGAAGCCAGTGGTCCAGTTTACCTCAGATCTTGTACTGTACACTATGTTGATGCTGGATCACAACACAGGGGAAACTAATCATAACAGAACTGATAAAAAAAAAAAAGCCTTAAAAAGAAAAAAATATTTTCCAACGAACACGTTTGACCGCCCTCCTTACTCCATGGTAGATACTGTACCGCAGGTGCTAACATTATAAAATGTGACTTTCTGTGTGTGGCCTGGGACAGTCTGATATTTTCACTCATGACAAACAAGCTCCATGCCAGCACAGACAGATATAATACTGAAAGTTCCCGGTGCAGACTCTGAAATCCTGGCTCTGCTCGAGGCTCAGTTTTCTTGCAGGCTGAATCTCCTCCTGCCTCTGTTATGTCTTCATGCTCAGGCCTGCGCCTACATGTGAGTCAGTGAGTTTGAGGGACCATCATTTGACTCACACAGTTGACTCTTTGGTCACATTGTGATTTTAGACAGGATGTTTGAGCACTTTTTTCAATAGCACACTGTGACAGTTGAAGCCTCCTCCTGTGCAGCACGGGTCTGTCTCTAGATACAGAGCTCCAGTATACCTGCTCATAGACAATGATGCAGTGTTGGACTGTGGACAACTGAAGGGTTAATTGTAGCTTGACCTCGGCATTAGTCCGGCAGAATGGCTGACTGTTCGTCCTGCTGTGGTGCTCACTGGACTGACTGAAGAAACTAATGTTTCATGTCATGATACCTGAAGGTTCAGTTCAGATTGAAAGGTCCCAGTCAGTGTGGTGCACCCAGCCGCTCCTGGTCATCAATGGGATAAAGTGGGATGTAGTTTATGGGATGTATGCCACAGGTTTCTGAATGGCTTCTCTAAACCTCATTTTCTTACCATGTGGGTCAGGGACTTGTGAGGGGCAGCTTACAGAAGGAGTGGTCAGAACTGTTGTGGCACCACTCAGGTGTGCTGAACGTTCATCCACCACCCACACATCTGCTCTGCTTTACAGTGGAATTCAATTGAATTTGCAGCACTAAGGTCTAAATTCTGTCTAAAGTCTTCTTCACTCTAACACCAATGACCCTCTGTTGTGAAAACAATGTTTTTTTTGCTTGGCCAAAAATGGTCTCATTTAAATATAGGGAGTATAAAAAATTGAAAGCAGCCTAAACCCTCATCCCCCCTCCCCAAATACAGACCTCCTCTTCAAAACACCACTCTGCACTACATTTATATTAACAATATCTCAGTAGAACCATTTCCCACTTTTGTCTCTATCTGAATGCAACTGTATTATTTCCTCTCCAAATGTTCTTGTATTTACTGGAGATGGGCAGGATCACAATCTTTAAGTAGCAGGAAAGTTCTTTTAGAATCTTTAACTGGTTCATTAAAAAAAAATATTTGTGAACTTTTTTTTCAACAGTTGCCTCTGTCCACCTGTATGATTTCAATGTGAATGAAGACTGATTTCAATGAACTGTTGTTTGACTCTATTGAAGTTCTGCTGCTGTGTCTCTCTCTGTGTTACTGCACTCCCTTGATCCCTGCTCTTTCTTCTTGTCCTCCTCTTCCTTTGGCTGCCATTGTCATCTGTCCATCTCAAAGAGTATATTTGGCAGTGCTGCTTTTGTTTCGATTTACTTTTTTTCCCTAATTTTCCTCCCTCTCTCCCTCGTGCCCTCTCCCATTCTCAGGATATAAAGGTAATTCAAGCCAAAGACTTAAAGGCCTTACTGTCCCAAAATACAACCTCTCTGTTAAAGTTAACTTAACTTTGATTCTGATTTATTCCATTTTACTTTACTTTTCCTGTCTGTTCCTTTCTCTCACTTCCTGTCCTTCCAAATGCTCTGTGTTTGGTTGTGCTGTTTTTGCATTGTCTTATTGTGTTATACTTCTCTTTTTATTTCTACTGTCAGTGTTTTATTTGTCTTTTCTTCTGCTCACTGATCATTATTAATGTCTCTGATTCCCACACACCAAACATGAACGATATGAATGAGGTTACACAAACCCACACACACACACAAACATGGAAATGCACGCACACACACAGAGATATTCCCAAACTCCAGGTGCTTTGCTCCTGTGTTGTCTTGCATCCAAAAGCCTGATATCCAGTCTATATGTTGATTCAGTCTTTCGTCTATCTGTCTTCACTCTCTCTCCCTCTCTCCACCACCTCTCCCTCCATCTGTCCATCACCCCCTGTCTGTCTCTCCAGCTAGGACTTTGATGCTCACTCTGTATGAATCAGTCTATCTGACTGTCAGTCTCACTGTCTGTTCTGTAACCGAGGAATGTCGAACAGAGGCAGAAAGTGTGGCCCTCTGGAGGCATGCAGTCCAAACCACCCTGTCCTGCACAATACTTTGTGCACTTTGTATCTGTCTGCCTGTTGTGTTTTCACATGAATTTTAACCTGTGATTCACTGATTAGAAAAGCAAGATGATTAATTTACAAGTCTTTGCATAAGGGCTTCCTTTTAAAGAGAAGTCTTTGTAGCTGGCTGGGTATTAAATTTCTTTCAGATCTGCTTAGATTTCACTTGGACAGATAATTTTGTTTTAACCTTCTCAGAATGTTTTACTTTCGAATTTTGATTTTTGTTTGTTCGATGGCCTGTTTTTCATCATGATATTGTGCAACAATAACATCTTCTTTCTTCATTTACAGATGAAACAAAACAAAACAATATAATTTGGATCAGTTTCCAATTGAAGCCATGCAGCACATGGTAGCCATTTTGGCTATTGGCAGTCTCAGTGGTTCATGTGAAACTACAACACGAGTGCATTTCACCGAAGGCTGACTGTGTGTCTGTCTGTCAGTCTGCGTCTCTCTCATGTGGGTTAATGTATTGACCTGTCTGATTTGTATAGTGATCTGTTCTCCAGTCTGTCAGTGCATTTGTTGGAGAAGGTTCATCTCTCAGGGTCAAATGCCTCTGTACACATCAGGATTTAATCAATATGGGTCTCTGAAGTCTCTGAATGTATTTTTGGACTGAAGCTGCTGACAGTGAGTGTGTGTTTACATTTAAAAACTCTTAGGAGTGTTTCCTTGAGAAGAGGTGGGAAAGAGCTTCTGAAACAGCCAACAACTGCCAGGACAGTGAAACAGTAAAACTCTTGTGTGTAAAGCCCAGGATGTTTATGATAATCATCATCATCATCATAATAATGCATATATAGGTTTTCTGTAGTCGTGTGAAAGGAAAGTGATTAGAAATTAGATTTTTCATTCACAAGTGGTGTCAGATTTTTTATCTCACTGTAATCACTGTAATCCTAACACACATACTCACATACAGTTCCACTTGCTGTTTGGCTGCCACTGACGTCCATGATTCATGATGAGTTCATAGAGCTAAAACATTCACACTGCTACAGCTTCAAACATTACTACGAGACAGTTACAGGTATTGGTCAGATATAATGGTGTTGATGATAATGAAATAAAGAAAACTTTAGACCAATGCCAGGTGTGTTCAGACTGAAAGCAAAGATCTATTTTTTTTTTTTTTTTTTTCAGTCTTTTTCTTTGCATCCTGTGCACATTGACTGCTGCACCATGTGTGCTTATATTAGCTTTTATCTATAGCTAGGAACTGATGCAGGGGCCATGGCTGTGTTTGTGTTCAGCTCAGCCTCAGACTAAAACACTAAACCCAGAAGTTTACTTCTCTTATTTCCCTCCACTCTCTCCTGTTCCCTCTAATCTGTGTGAATTTCCTCAAGGGGATGAATAAAGTATCTACCTACCTACCTACCTAATCTCTGTATATTTATGAGGACATTCATGGGGCTCCAGGAGGCTCAATCTGAACCACAGTCACTGTCCTTGGTCTGATGAGGATTTCTCTTGGTTTATTTCTGGACCGTACCACGTGTGTTTGTTTCTCTTTTGTCAGATCTAAGAAGTAAGGAATGATTTGAATGTGAGCTGTAGGATCTCACTCAGTGGTGTGTAGCACCGGCAGTGAACCCTGCCTCATGCCTTCAGAGGCTGCTCGCCCACCTCAGGCTGTTTCTGACCCTCACTGGTCATTTACTGTCCCATGACGGTCTCAGCGCTGTTTCAGAGACTTTTCCAAGCTGAGAGGCAATACGTTGTTATTTGGTATGAAAATGGTCTCTCAGAGCTCCAGTACAAAAATATCATCACCTGCCTTCAAAGATGTATATTGGTAGAAGCCTGTTTCACATCCTGATGGCCAACCACGACCCCCTCCCACTCACTGGCTTTGCTCTAACTTTTCCTACTGTGTTTGTCCCCTGTGCCCAGAGGGTTGTCCAGGCCTCTGCAACAACAACGGACGATGCACTCTGGAAGCCAGTGGCTGGCACTGCATCTGCCAGTCCGGATGGAGAGGAGCCGGGTGTCACGTAGCCATGGAAACACTGTGTACTGATGGCAAGGACAATGAAGGAGGTAAACTATATTTATCTACACACACTGGTTAAACAGATGAACAGGGTTTCCTGTTTGGTTTTATGAACATGGCCTAAAGACAGTTCACATATTTGTTCAGTTCAGGGCAGATTATCCGAATGTAAATGCAAGACATTAGCAGTTTGGGATAACAATCCAATCTTAGAATTCAGGCCATGCTGTAGACCCAGATCCAGGATTAATGTGAAGGTCACCTGCAGTTAAAGCAATTCTTATATTAACATAGTGCAAAAAGTCCTGGATATTTGAGTTACCCTTCTTCATCCATGTGTAGTACATGTGCTATGAAACATGTGATGTTAATTTGGTATAGTCTCCAGTGTTTAAAGCCCCATAATTGAATGTTCCCCACCGCAGATATGCAGAGAACTGAGAAATAAAACTTCACCCACATCAACCAATCAGCTCAAAGCCCAGTCTCATTTGACTCCCAGTAAGACAACAACAGAAAACTAGGCTTTAGCTTGAGTATGCTATCTAGCCTGTGTAGACAGTTAGTGCTGTCAACTCAGGCAGAGCGCCTACAATGCACCGAAAAAGAAAAAAAAAACACAGTAGCCAAATGCATGTAACATGGAAATCTCTCTGGGGCTTTTCAGTTGTCTCAGTTTTTCAAATAGGGACCCAGTGTTAATCTAATTTCAGAGTCCACACTAGTGAAAACAGTTAACAATCCTAACAGCGAGAAAAAACAATGGCAGAAATTCAAAACAACTGAACACACCAGTCGAAGGACTCATCATCTAACCTTATCAAAATAAAACAGGAAATCACTCTAGTGTGAATGAAAAATATGAGTCTAAAGGAAGAACTGGTAACTGTGCTGCTGCTGAAGGTTCCTCATTGATGTGCACTGTACCTGCCGTGGGTGTTAACATACAGCATGTACTTACTGTATTTCCTCAGCTGCCTAAGAATTTAAAACATTCTCTTTCCACCTTGATGTGACAGTGGGTGAAAAGAAATATCTAAATACCAATCAGGTCTGTGATGTGTTGTAAATGAGCTGCAGAGTTCAAACAGCACTGCTACAGTCTTTTATACAGAACCTATAGAGAACAGACCCTTTTTCAAACAGGAAATGCAAAACCATGCAGCTGGACATTTGAAATGAAACGTATGCATTAACAGCACAGTTCAGAGCGGTTTCACCCTCAGTGGGCTGAGACGGAGTGTCAGTCCCTAAACTAGCTTTGATAAGAGCAGTATGCTAATTGGAAGGTGGAGAACAAAGAAGAGAAGAAAGAGAAGAAAACAAGTCAGACAGAGGAGGGGCTTACTCTGTCAAACTGTCTGTGTGTGTGTGTGTGTGTGTGTGTGTGTGTGTGTGTGTGTGTGTGTGTGTGTGTGTGTGTGTGTGTGTGTGTG
>JBBMOC010000974.1:0-15923 GCA_037975185.1 Centropyge bicolor | reverse complement strand
TGCTGAAGGACTGAATTTGCAATGTAATATTTACAGATATGTCTACATATCTTCAGTGATTACCATTGACTGCACCATGCTTTGCAGCTCAAAACACAGAATGAAGTTGTGCTGACACACATGATTCCCCCATTAGTGTGCTGACTTTTGTTTCTACACCAACACTTTTGAGAGTTTTGTTTACCAACCATCCCAGGGCAGAGTTGGCTATTTGCTTTTAAAATACTATTAGTCAACAAATCCCATGGATAAGCAATTGAATTTATATTGCAGTAGTAACAATTTTACTGTACTTGCTCAGTTCATCAGAATGAACATGTTTGCATGTGTCACAGCTGTAAAATGTTTCAAAACAATGGACCAATAAATACATTTGTTGTAAAATAATTTGAGGGGTTTCTTTATTTTTTCAAAAATATGTTTTAAGAATTTTTAAAAATGCATATTTTATACTGTAAAAAGTGTATATTTATTAATGTAGGGTAATTTAATAGAATTTGTTTGCTTTAATGTTTATTTACATTCAAATGTATCTATGCATTTTAGGTTACGGTGAACAGAATTGTTGTATCTAGAAAAATAATTTGATTATTTTTACTGTCTTGTCCTGTGTTTCATGTTGTCTTGTGTTTTCCTGTTTTATTGTGAAACTAATAGGGATGAGCGAGTACACCACTATCTGTATCTGTATTCGTATCTGTTTAACCATCTACATTATCTGTATCTGTATCTGTATTCGGGGTGGGCGGGGCCTAAACCGGAAGTGAGTACAGAAATGGGTGAGGCTTAAAACTGTACATTATTTTAAGTCTGAAATTGATATGGATTGATCAGAAGTCGCTAATCTACTGTAATCAAAGCCTATATACAGTATATCTCCATAATATTTATAATATTATTTTCATGAACTGCAGAGAGAAAGTGTCAGATACTGCATGCAGCCACATACAATAAAAATATTAATATAGGCTACTTTGTGTGTTCAGCTACAGCTATATGTGTGTATGTGTGTAAATGGTCTGTGAGACTGTTTATTTTTTAATGATCTGTGTGAACTTCATGATTCATGCAAACATCCAGTGATGGCAAACAGGGAAATAATATGTCAGCCTTGTTCACTTCTTCTCAAAAGCGCCGCGTTCAGTACGAGCAAAGTTTTTCAATTGACTTCATATCACCAGCCAAACTAAGAGCAAGCAGATGGTAAAAAAAAAAAGGAGGTATTTACGGACGCGACGCGAGCCGTTTTCAGCTCTGTCTTGTCAAATGCACCGCGCGTTTGTTGGGAGAGACGTGCAGAGACCATACAGTCTATGGCAGAGACGTGTCTGTGTAGGGAGGGGCGGGCGCTGTGTGTGGCTAATCACAGAGCGCAGAGAGAAGACAGTCAGTTCCACAATGAGGATTTTCCTTCAGCACAAACACAGATATTAACATATTTTACTCGTATCATAATCGTATTCGTCAAACATGCTTTATCCGTAACGGATACTCGTCTGAAACGAGCATCCGGCTCATCCCTAGAAACTAACTTCCCCTCTCGTTTCAGGTTGCTTGCCCTTCCTCTTGTGTTTCCCGCCGTTGTGATTGTCTGCCCCGCCCTGATTGTTTCCACCTGATCCCCTTCCTTGTGTATTTAAGTCTGTGTCTCCCCTTGTCTTGTGCCAGATTGTCTTGTCTCGTTGAGTAAGTCTCTCCAGCCGTCTTTTCATGCCACGTCTTGTCTTAGTCATTGTTAAGTTTTCTGTTGTTACTTTGTCTTACCTTTTTGCTGTTTTATTCCTCTTTAGAGTGATTTTGAGTTCTTGTCTTTTTCCATTTTTTGACTCCTTTTGTTTCCTCATCGTGAGTGATTTTCAGTTGATACTTTTAATAAACGCTTTTGTTTTGAAGAAGCTCCTCTCTGAGTTTTGCTTTTGGGTTCAGCGTATTCTCCAGACTTGTCAAGAATATTTACATTAAATCAATGAAGACAATATTTGTTTCTAATTTAGGTCAACTCAAAATAATTAGTTTGCCTCACTATCAGAAAACAATTTTCTTGGATTAAAAAAATTAGATGAAACTGAACAAGTTATTTTACATTGAGTCAACCTAAAAATATTAGATGTGAATGATTGCCTCAATTTTTTTAAGTTCAACAAATGTTTTTATTTTTCAGTGTAGCAGGTGTGCTGTTCCCCGCCCCTCCCAGTGCAGTGCTGTGATTTTTTGTCCCGCTGGTTGCTGGGCGGTGCCACACACCTTTTATATACGAGTCTGATCATGCCCGCTTAACTCTCTCCCTTCTCTCCCGGTGCCACTTGTCCACGGTGTTGGCGAAGTGTTGTCGGCGCTGGTGTGGAGGAACCACATTGGTGTGGCTGTGTGCGCACTGGAGCGCTGATGGCGTGTTGGCCATCGTGGCGCATGCTCTCCTTCAAGCCAACAGGTATGCGCACCACCATTCTCCTTCCTGCTTATTGTGCCATATTGCACATCTTTACACAGTCCGCTCTCTGCAACGTTTTGCAGATAACTGTTGCCATGGGGACCAGGCTGCTCTCTTGGAAGCCTCCTTGTGTTGGGTTACGCATCCTCGTGGTGAGTTGCCGTTGTCCGTTCACCCTCCTTTTCCTTCTTGCCGTTCCTCTCCTGGCTAATTATTAATAATTTGTGTCACAGTGTGGACCAAGCAGAAGAGGAGTTATTCCGCTGCTTGGCCGGCCGTGACGTTGCGCCGGTGAGGTCCACCACTACAGCTTGCTGGACGGCGCTGCTGTTTTCGCTGTTACTTGATCTGGCCTTAACATTCGTTTTACTGTTTGTGTAATTTTAACCCTCCTATTATCCTCAATTATACTAACACTTTTCACCCTTGGGGTTCAATATTTGCCTCCAGAAATTGATTCATGTATTTCCTCGGGTGAAATTCCCCAGGTGGCGTTGTCAGGCAACAAAATTCTTTCATTTATGACTGCCATTTTGCAACATTTGTATACATACATAGGTAGGACAATTGGGATCCAAGGGTGGGTCGAAAACCCCAGTGCCATTTGGCCCAGTGTTGCAGGAGCAAGGCAGGAGGAAAGAAGGGAGGAGAAAGAAAGGGAGGTGCTAAAGGGGTGTTTTTAACCAGTAACACCCCAAGGCAACCAAGCAGAGGAACCAAGCCAAAAGACCAGAAGCATCAAGAGCCCACAACAAAGGATCAAGTGGCCAAAGTCCAACGAAGCAGAAGAGTGGAAAAAGCTGGATGAACACTTGAGCGAACTACTGCAAAGAACCCAGTGCAGTCCAGTCGAACCCCAGCTGAAACTGTTTGGTGAAATCCTGCATGAAGAATGCAGTGGCAGATTTGGTGAGGTGACCGTCAAGAAGGCAGCAGTAAGGGCTGTTGGGACCACTAAAAGTCCACAGATGAGGTCGTTCATTGTGTGACGTAAAATACCAAATGAGATAAGACATTCCAGGTCAGGATCTGTCTCATGTCTCATGTGGGGGGCAAAGGAGCCCAGCCCCCACAGTCTTTCTGTTAACAACTAGGTGTTAACTCCAGCCAGGACCCATCTCCAAACCCCCTCCTCAACTCTCTCTCTTTCTCTGTAGCCCTGCAAGGAGGCAGGAGCTACTTCTCTCTTTCTCCTCAGCCCTGCAAGGAGGCAGGAGCTGCCCGCTCTTTCTCTTCGGTCTGCCAAAGAGGCAAGACCTCTTTCTCTTCAGTCCTGCAAGGAAGCAGGAGCTCCCAGCTCTTCTCTCCAGCTCTGCCAAGGAAGCAGCAGCTTGTCCTCTCAGCTCCAACAAGGGAGCAGAAGCCAGCTCTCAGTGTGACCTGCTCACGGCAGTCACATCTAGACAAGCATCAAGAAAAGAACCTACAAAGAAGGTTCTCCTGCCAGCAGCTGCAAAAGAGCCTGCTTGCTGATTTCAACGAAGGAACGACACAGCCAGTTGGCACAGAGCTGCTAACTGTAACCAAAGAGCAACAAGCTTCCTCTGACACGGACAACCAAAGTCTGCAACCTTCTCAGCTCGGATCTTCCACAACCGCAGGATCCCCAGCTAACAAGCTTCCTCTCCCTCAAAGGACTGGCAATTACACTGGGCATAGGTAGTTAGACAAGCTAAGCTAAACATAGCTAAGCACAAGACTGTTTGACTTTCATGAACATGTGTTGATTAAATTTGTCATTGAGCTTCATTGTTGTGATGATAGTAGGATTACTCCACCAACTGAAAATTGATGTTAGCTATGCTTCACACCAAGACAGGGTTTGCATGCTAAATTTCTCTTTACTAACGTGGCACTCTCTATCATACACATTTCATACTCAGACATACAGGCTTTTCCAAAGCACACTGGTCGGCCATCTTGTACATAGCCTGCATTTTGTCTAGGCCATAAGGCCTGAGATCTCCTGAACCATCCATTTTGTTTTACTCACTCACACACACACACACACAAACTTGTATACAGTACATGTTAGATTAGTATGTGTTTTGCTTTTATTATTTGTTAATAAATGCTTGTGAATATACATTTTGCATCTTTAATGTTGTACACGAGTGAATGATACCAACCTCTGCTCCGCCAAGAATTACAAAATCCTTCATTTTATGAAACTGTAACAACGAAGTGTGTAACAGTGTAAGGCAGTGTACTGTTGAGGGTGGTGCCCCGAGGTGATCCGATGTATATCAGATCCAATTATTTAATATAATTAATAATTATTTCTGATAATTATTAATTCTTATTGATAGCCAAACCCATTAAGTTGATTCCCAACAGGGCAAACGGGAGGAAATTGAGGACCTGGTGGCAATCTGAAGGCACCTCTGCCGGCAGAGGATTCCGAAATATAGAGTGTGTAGTCCTGCAGTCCTCTGGAATGAGGATGTTTTACGTTTCGACTTCAGCAGGTTTAATAATAATAATTAATAATAATAAAACTGAAACTACCAGACATTCCTGTTAGCATCGTTAGCTTAGCTCAACCTCCGCCGTCTCCCCACGGAGACACTCGCCCTGGACACCCGAGGGAAACACAGTCAGCACGGCAGCACAGTCAAACTCCAGTCAACAAGCAGCTCCACAAACACCAGAACAAACTCACCGAGAAAACAGCGCAGACGTCGCGGACAGAGACACCACACAGCCGGCAGCAGCTAGCTGGAGCCCGATGCTAATTCATTAACAATACTTACTAGTGAAGGAAAAAACGGGAGCGCCGATATTTGGACAGTCTGTTAGTAAGCCGAGTTATTTGTCCAGTATTTACAGGAAAAAATATCTGAAAACAGCACAAACAGGCAAAGTTCAGTGACTGGATGAGCCCCGCGATTGGAGCCGGCAGCAGTCAGTCAAAGTGGTGTTGTAGAGGTTTGCTTAGCTTGAGAGCCTTTAGCTTTGGCTTACACATCAGTCTATTGCCATAAGTTGAACTCCACAGGCCGTGTCTGTAGCTCAGCTGTAGCTCCACAAATCCACACAGGAGAGCGTTTTGTTTGTAACGAAAAAATATAAAATTTTCCATGTTTATTTCCAAAATACAAACAAAATAGCTGGCTAACACAATAGTTTTCAACTAACTGAAAATAGAATAAAAAGGTAAGAAAACCGTATGCCTTCTAATGCTCAAGCGCTGACTGACGGCAAAATGTAAACAAGGAATCATGCTCTATGCTCTATGCGCTCTAAAGGGCAAGTACACTTTTTAACAATGTATGCAAAATCCTATAAAAACATGAATTCCAATAGACTTTTAAATATTTTTAACTATTATATGAAATTATAAATGAAATTATGAATTATTAAACTTCCCTGCACCCATGCAACTGAACATGCATTTTCTTAACAATTTTAATCATATGAACTGAGTTCATAACCACAATCTGTACTTCTGCCTCTACATACCCGGCCCATAATTGCTTTCTAGGGCAGAAGCAATTACAACTTGTATGATGAAAGTCTTTCTTTCTAGTAACACAAAGCAAATATCACTCAATCAGGTACATAACAGTCCTTCTCATGCTGCCTCTTGCAGTAAGCAGAGCTTTGTTATTGGTCTCTCAAGCTCGTTAGCTTTTGTCTTGACTCGAACCTTGCGGACCAGTCCATGCTCATCCTCTGTAGTATCGACGATCCTTCCCATCAGCCAGGATCCCCTAGGTGCTGACTCGTCGACGATCAAGACTACATCTCCTGGGATGAAGTTCCGCGATGGGTGGTTCCATTTCTGTCTTTTCTGGAGTAGAGGTAAGTACTCTCGAGTCCAGCGTTTCCAGAATAGGTCACTCATGTATTGGACCTGCCTCCATCTCCTGCGTGCATAATTGTCACCTGCCTGGAAGAGTCCCAGTGGTAAGTTTGGTTGAGTCTTCAGCAGCAGCAAGTGCTGTGGGGTGAGAGCTTCGAGATCGTTTATGTCATTTGAAGGCATGGTGATAGGTCTGCTGTTCAGAATGGCCTCACATTCACAGAAGAACGTTTGAAGAGCTTCTTCATCCAAGCTTTGTTCTCTCAGCGTAGTAACCATGATCATTCTGATGGAGCGGATAATTCTCTCCCACACACCTCCGTGGTGTGATCCGGCTGGAGGATTGAATATCCATTTGATGTCACGCTGGAGCAAGCTGTTCTCAATTTGTGAAGTATTCCACTCCTTTATTGCCTTTCTGAGCTCACGGTCAGCTCCAACAAAGTTAGTCCCATTATCGGATCTCATTTCCTTCACTTGACCCCTCCTTGTGATGAAGCGACGCAGAGCATGAACAAAGGAGTCTGTTTCCAGTGATGTCGCCATTTCGATGTGGACCGCACGACTTGCGAGACAGGTAAAGATAACCCCATATCTTTTAACATAGGATCTTCCTCGCTTTACATTGAATGGTCCAAACAGATCCACTCCACTTCTGGTAAAAGGTGGTTCGTCCGGTATAAGTCTGTTCCTGGGTAAGTCGGCCATAATTTGTGTGCCTGATGCACCATGTTGTCTTCGACAGGTAGTACAGCGAGACAGCATTTTCCGGATTGTTCAGGGGGCGTCGATGATCCAGTATCTTTGACACACATGAGACAAGACATGATTGCGTCCGCTGTGTCCCAGTCGCTCATGTGCATCCTGGAGAATCAGACCAGCCACATGATGATCTTTAGGCAGGAGCATCGGGTGCTTGGCTTCAGCTGGCATAGATGCTCGACTTAGCCTTCCTCCAACATGAAGGATTCCGTCTCGAAGTTGTGGATTCAGTCTGAAGATTCGACTACCTTTCTTGACGGGCTCTTTTCTCTGAAGAGCAGACATTTCCTCTTGGAACTTCCTTTGCTGACAATGGCGGATAATATCCAGCTCAGCTTGTCAGATCGTCCAGAGTCAGGTAAGTCTGTTTGAGACTCCTCTTGTAGCTTGTCATTTCTTTGTTCACTTGTTCTTGATCCTTGTATGTTTCATTCATTTCCTTTCTCTTCTTTGACAGGTTTACCAGTGTTCCTTTGACTCGAGTGAGCCATGCCACTGCCTTTTTTAGCCGTATCCAGGAAGGGAAGTGTTCTGTTAGTTGTTGCATTACATCAGTGTTTTCTTCCACTGTAATAGTGTTAACAAGTATGCCTTTCTTGACCTCAGGATCTGCCACTGTAAGCTTCTCCAAATGAACATGATGGTCTGGCCATTCTGATTCTGGCTTGCTGAGAAAGGCGGGCCCTGAGATCCATACTTCGTTCTGTGTGAAAACACTCACCCTTTGACCCCTGGAAGCGTAATCGGCTGGATTCAAACGTGAGTTGATGTAGCCCCATTGCTCCACTCTTGATGCTTGTAAGATTGTAGCGACTCTGTTTGCCACAAATGTCTTAAATCTGTTCTTCTCGTTTGCTATGTACTTGAGTACAGCGGTGCTGTCTGTCCAGAACTTGGAATCTGCAGTTTTTTCTTTAGTGTGGCATCCACCTTAGCAGCCAAGGCAACCGCTGTCAGCTCCAGCCGCGGGATAGTTGTGGGTTTAAGAGGGGCAACCCTTGCCTTCCCCAAGATGAATGAGCAGTGTATTTGGTTGCTGCTGTTCTTCGGGACCAGGTAAGTGACAACATCATAGTTAGTATATAGTTTCGCTCGCATCACTGAAGTGATGTAGTTGAGCTTCCACTGTTTCTCCAAATTCTGGTGGCTTGAAGCACCGATCCACTCCAAAGTTGGTGAGCTGCTGAAGCTCTTCCATCCACCTTGACCATTGTTGAGCGAGATGGTCTGGCACAGCATCGTCCCATCCTGTTCTCAGTCTGCACAGTTCCTGAAGGATGTTTTTGGCAAGCAGTACGACTGGAGACAACATTCCAAGTGGGTCGTAGATTGAACTCATCATTGCCAAGATTCCCCATCTGGTGAGAGGCCTCTGCTGGATGTTGACGTGGAACTTCAACTGATCTGACCGGACACACCACAATACGCCTAAAGCTCTCTCGATGGCGAGTGATTCCTGGTCAAAGTCGAGAGTTTTGACTTCTGTTGCCCGGTCCTCTTGTAGAAAGCTTGACAACACATTCCGGTTGTTAGTCATCCATTTTGTTAGTCTGAATCCTCCTGCTTGACAGATGGCTTTCAGGTCTTGATATAACTTGACTGCTTCTTGTTCAGATGCAACTGATCTCAAACAGTCGTCAACATAGAAGTTGCACAAAACTGTATCCACTACTGCTGCATCAAAACTGCTCTTGTTATCTTCAGCGCATTTTCTCAAAGCATAACACACGCAGCTTGGTGAGGAGGTGGCGCCAAACAAGTGGACCTCCATCCTGTATTCTTGGAGCTCTTGTGAGATGTTGCCATCCGGCCACCACAGGAACCTGAGAAGGTCAGTGTCTTTTGATGGTACTTTAATTTGGTGGAACATTGATTCCACGTCCGCCATCACTGCAACTTGGTCTTGACGGAACCTTGTTAAGACGCCGATGAGACTGCTTGTCATGTCAGGCCCTTGAAGTAGTTGTTCGTTGAGTGTGGTTCCTCTGTAAGAAGCGCCACAGTCGAATACCACCCGTATTTTCTGCTTCTTAGGGTGGTAAACAGCGTGATGCGGGATATACCACACCTTTCCATCACTCCGTTTTAGATCTTCTTCTGGTACTTTTACAGCGTAGCCCTTGTTGATCATGTCGTTCATAAAGCTGACATAGTCATCTTTGAACGTCTGGTTTCTCTGAAGCTTCTTTTTCATGTTGAGGGCTCGTTGCTCTGCCACTGCTCTATTATTGGGCATTTTCACGTCTTTGTTTTTCAACGGCAACCCAATTGAGTAGTGGCCATTGACCAGCTTAGTTGACTCAGAGACACGATCCATGAACAGCTGATCTTCCTTGGACATTTCCAAATGCTCAGACTGAGCGTTCTCAGGAAAATCACACTTGAATTGCTGAGCCCATAATTCTTCCAGTCGAGCCACAGAGATGCGATTTGTCTTGACCTCTGGGCATCCATGTTTTGTCTGACTTCTGATGTTCTCACGCAGCGGTCCGTTTACAATCCATCCTAGTGCTGTGCGTACTGCATACGGTCCATCTTTGATGCTGCGGATTACTTCCTCTGGTTCAAGGGCTTTCGCCACATCAGTTTCAATCAGAAGACCAACATCTGCGTTGATTGAAGTCTTTAGTTTTCTGTTGTATGTGTAGGAGTGTAGGGTGTGTCGCTGAACATATCTGACAGCTTTTCTTTTCTTCACAGGCCCTACTCATGTCTCCTGCTGTAAGACAACTGAAGCAGAGTCCTTTGCCCTTGAGGAACTCCAACTTTTCATGGTGCAGCATTTTTTGAAGTTTTTTGCATTGTTCCATTGTATGATCTCCATGACAGAGATCATACAATGGAAAGGTTTTATTTATTAAAGGCTTTATCCACATGTGTTCCTTTCTCCTGTATTTTATTGTTTCCATCTCCAACACATTTCTCAGTTTTCTGTGGTTTTACCTCGGTGGCCAGTGTTGTGATGTTTTTCTTTCCACCTGCCCTTCCAGTCTTACTGTCTGTCTGGTGTTTTGTTTGTCTTAAAAAATCTTGTTATGTTTTTCCAGCAGTGCTCCCTCCATTCCATAGAACTGGTTGAGGACCACTGAAAGCTGCATATTTCCCCCCAAGCCCCCTCCGAAATCTCTACTCCTGCCTCTTTTTCCCATTTTACCTTAATATACAGAGTATTTTCATTTTTTGTCAGAAATAGAGCAATGTACAACTTAGAAATTGATTTGGAGGGGATCGAAACCAGGGCCGACTTTAGAATCCTGAAGAACTCAGATTCTGCTTTTGAAAAATCAGCAGGTCTGCACTTCTGATTAAAATAATGCCGCAATTGGAGGTACCTGAAAAAATCCCTCTGCTCTAGACCATGTTTATCCTGTAAATATTGGAAACTCTGAATTGTGTTTTTGTGTGTAAATGAAAGGTATGTCGTAAGTCCTTTCTGTATCCAGGATTCGAATCGTTTGTCTCCTCTATTGGGAATAAATTCTGTATCATAAGCACACCACCTAAAGAGCCTGAGCATATTATGAATTTCATATGATTAAATCACTTTTTGCCATATTTTCAACGTAAAATTGATCCAGGGGTTTCTCTTCTCCTCCAATTGAGCCATCAAGCCTCTATCCGCAATTACGGCCTGCAGAGGTAAATCTGAACTGGTTTCAGACTCTAGTTCCTTCCATCTGGCTTTATATTCATTGTTGCACCAATACAATAAGGGGGTTAGCTGTGAGGCATAAAAATATTTTTTTAAACAAGGAAGTCCCACTCCCCCTCTTTCTTTTCTCAACTGTAGAATATTAAATCGAATTCTGGGTTTCTTTCCTTGCCAGATAAATCTAGAAATCCATTTATCCCACTCTCTAATTTGGTTGTCACTTATTTCCACTGGTAAATTCCGAAAAATATATAATAGCTTTGGGAGAGTGTTCATTTTGATTGCGCTAATCCTTGAGCTTAGATTTAGAAAGGGGATGAGATTCCATCGGTGCAGGTCTGCTTTTATGTTCAACGATAATGGCCCGTAATTTGCTTGTGACAACTTCGAAAGGTCTTTTGTTAGCGTTATTCCTAGGTATTTTAATGATTCAGCTTCCCAGTCAAGATTATATTTGTTTTGCATGCTCTTTGATGCAGTGAAGTTTAAAGTCATAACCTGTGTCTTTGATACATTGAGCTTGTACCCTGAAAGGCTTTCATGATCGGCCAACAATGTCATCAATCCTAAGAAGAATTTCTCTGGCTCGCCCAGAACAACCAAAACATCATCTGCAAAAAGCATTGCCCTCTGTTCAATCCCCTCCACCTCAACGCCCCCAATAGCATCACTCTTTCTCAATAATTGTCCTAAGGGTTCAATAAATAAAGCAAAAAGGAGGGGGGATATTGGGCAGCCCTGCCTCGTTCCCCTTTCCAAAGTAAAAGAGTCAGACAAATCCCCGTTAACTTTAATCCGTGCTGTAGGCTTATCATAAAGGGTCTGAATCACTCTTATGAACTTATCTTGGAAGCCGAATTTTCCCATCACCTTATATAAAAATAACCATCTAACAGAGTCAAAAGCTTTCTCTGCATCTAAATCTACCATTGCTGCTTTTGTCTTGTCCTTCTTTATCTGTCCTAGTACATGTAAAGTTCTTCTAATGTTGTCCAGAGTCTGTCTGTGTTGGATAAATCCTGTTTGATCTAAATGGATGAGAACACTGACAGGTCGATAGTTACCACATTCTTGTTTGTCTTTTTGCTCCTTGGGAATAACTGACATAATTGCTTCCCTCCAAGAGGGTGGAAGTTCTCCTTTCTGTAAGTCCCAGTTAAACGTGTTAAGTAGCAATGGTGATAATTGTGGCTTCAAGGCCTTATACCACTCTGAAGTGAAACCATCAGAGCCTGGGGACTTACCAGCCTTCAATTTTGAAATGGCTAAAGTCAATTCCTTTACAGAAATTGGCTGTATAAGATTATCGTTCTGAGAACTGCTGAGTTTAGGTAATACTAATGAACTCAGAAATGAGTCTATTTGGATTTCATCGGGGGCCCGGGGTTGAGAATACAACTCCCTGTAAAATATCTCAAAACTCTCTTGAATTTTCTCTATTGTATTTTCGACAATTTTTGTATTTGGATTCTTTATTTTGTAAATTGTGTTTTCCATTTGTTGTTTCCGTAGCCTATAAGCTAGCAGTTTTGCTGATTTGCCTCCTACCTCATAATTTCTTTGTTTCAAGAAGACACACTTTTTTTGGGTTTCCAGTGTAAATATATCATCAATTTCGCTTTGCAGTTTTTTAATTTCCTGTTTCAAATCAGGGTTTCTTTTATTGCCGTCCGCCAATTGTAGCTTTTTTAATTTCCCTTGTAGATCTGCTAATTTTTGTCCTTTAAGTTTCTTCAAATATGAAGTAATGGAGATTATTTTCCCTCTCACTACGGCCTTTAGTGTGTCCCACAGAATTGTTGGCGATACTTCCCCTGTGTCATTAAGGTCAAGGTAATCTCTAATATCCTCCTTTAGCTTTTCCAATACTTTTGGGTCATTCAGTATAGTCGAATTCAGCTTCCATACAGTTTTCCTTACTTTTCTTCCTAGAGCTAATGACATAGAAACAGGGCTATGATCTGACAGGTCTATTGTTGCAATATTACAATCCCTAATCCTAAATTTCTCAGAGCTGAAGACAAAAAAATAGTCCAGTCTTGAGTAAACTAAATGCGGGCAAGAATGGTGTGTATAGTCTCTAGTAGTAGGGTGTAATTCTCTCCACACATCTATGATACCCAACTCTCCCATCAGTGCTTTCAGTTTCCTAGTCAGAGCTCGGTTCTGTATAGTTACTCTTGAAGAATCTAGTGCCGGGTTCAGCCTGATGTTAAAGTCCCCCCCGCATATTATCACTCCCTGAGAGTTAACCATTAAGTCAAAGACATGTCTGTACAGCAACCAATCACTTCCCGGTGGGATATACACATTCAGTAAAGTTATTATAGACCCTTCTATTTTCCCAGTGATCTTGATAAATCTTCCCCCTTCATCTACAGTCTCTGATATGTGTTCATAGGTAAGTGCATTTGATATAAGGATGGCAACACCTCTCTTGTGGCCTGACTTAAAGGAAGAAGAGAATACCTGCCCAAAACCCACCCTTTGTAGTTTTGCATGTTCGGATTGACTCATGTGCGTCTCCTGAAGGAAGGCTATCTGTGCTTTTTCTTTTTTCAAGTTTGACAAAATCTTACTTCTCTTAATTGGATTTAAAACCCCATTCACATTAAAAGAAATTATTTTCACAAGTCCACTTTGCATTCTGTCATGTAAACAATAAAATACTCATTCTTCCCCTCTAAGTAAATAATAAGCGGTCCCTTCTCATCAGAATAACAATAACACAAACTAGAACAAGAGCCTTGAACGTTTTTAACAAGGAACATTTTAAACTTTGTCCATACTTCCAACTTTGAGGCTTTTTCACTCACCAGCCTCAGTTTTGAGGGATAACTTTCCTTCCCTAACTGGGTTAAAGGGCCCTCCGCTGTCTCAACAGCCACAAAAAAAAACTCTTTAGTGTCTCAACTCCACACATAATGATTTAAATTGTTTCGTCTGGATTATAGTCTTTTTTAGTATTCAACTTTTACCTGCTTCAGGGTCGATCTAGCATACCAGTTATTTTTGCTTCACATTAGTCCTTATTCTCTGCTTGGTCAAGTCTGAATGCTTGCAACTTTTCTTTGTATCCTGGTGCTCCACTGGTCCGCGTCGCGCGCTGTGTTCTCGCTGGTAGCCATGACCTCTGCTGGATCCTCTCAAGAAGGGATGTCGGCTGTGTGATAACTTTTATCGGTAATCCCCGGGCCGCAAGATCCGCCGTTGCCTCCTCCGCCGTGTTATAGGTCTTTGTCCCGTCCTCATAGTGGACTCTCAGTCGGGCCGGGTACAAGGTCTGGAACTTAATGTCTTTTTCTTTCAGAGCCCTCCGTGCCTCCGCATACTCTCTTCGCTTGGTCAGAATGAACGGTGCATAATCATGGTCGAGGTTGATTTTGCGATTTCTCCACATGAACCCTTTCTTTTGCCATGCTAGTTTTAGCACTTCTTCTTTTGTTCTGAAACTGAGGAATCTAACCACGATCGACCTGGGTTGGGCACCTGCCGGGGGTTGCGGTGCCAGTGCTCGGTGGGCTCTCTCTATCTGTAGATCCTTCGATTCGGGTATGCCGAGGTTCTCTTTAAGCAGCTTATCCACAAGTGCGATCATTGCTCTGGGCCCGTCTTCCACCCCTTCGGGCACTCCATATATCCTCACATTTTCCCTCCGTGCGCGTCCCTCCTGATCCGCTAGCTTCAATCGAAATTGCTCCTGTAGCGTTAGCATTTCTGCTAGCGTCTCTTCCGCGTTTTGTAGTCTCTCTTCATTCTCCATAATCCTTGCTTCGGCTTCATCCAACCTCGAATTAGTCTTTGTGATTTCCCCTTGATATCTTCAAACTGTTTTTTATTGTCTTGTCTGAAATCACGAATCTCTCTGAGGATCACGGACAAGTTCACCGACTCCTCTCTTCCCTCCATATTGGCGCTGTCATGGCTAACCGGGTGTGAGCTAGCATTAGCCTCACCGTGTTGCTGTCCTTTGTTGCATTTTTCAGAGTCTAGAGCAGGCTTTTTACCCTTAAATTTAGACGTCATCCTCGCCCCTCTACTTTAAATAATGGCCGTGAACCAATTAATGTACCGCTTCAACTTTGGGGCAAATTTCTATTTCTTTTGTCGAGAGCGCTTTCTCTACGCAGCCATCTTGTTGGTGACCCCGGAAGTCTCCCCTTGAGGATATTTTCATTTGCAGATTATGTTCCAATGCTCTAAGCGTTGGTTTAGCAACTCTCTTTTCCTTTTCCTCAGTTAGTCCTACTGTCTCCTCTGTTCCTGTCCCCGCCATGATTGCTTTGCAGT
This sequence comes from Centropyge bicolor, assembly GCA_037975185.1. Lineage (NCBI taxonomy): Eukaryota > Metazoa > Chordata > Actinopteri > Pomacanthidae > Centropyge > Centropyge bicolor. The sequence goes on along the minus strand of JBBMOC010000974.1, from coordinate 983 downwards.
CGGCACTTCCAGTAATTACACTGGTCCCATATGCTAACCAACAGTCACAAAGCAGCCAAGACGAGCCTCTTGCTAGTTAGCGCATTAGCTCGTTACTCACGTGTCACTTGGAGCCGCAGTAGGCCAATTGAGAAAGTTTTTTCAGATCCCTTGTTGAATCTTGAAAACGTCAATCCACAAACCTCTCCACAGGATCCTTGTAGGTAGGTAGGTAGGTAGGTAGATATTTTATTCATGTTCCAGCATACTTCGTCTGAAAAAAATACAGTTTAAGTTAAAAACGTTTGGAAAAAAAAAAAATACAGTTTAAGTTAAAAATACAAAAAAGCGGGATTAAAAGAACACGGAAGATTTCCAAAACACAGTGAACAGACTTTTGAGGTGCAATAAATACTTAAATATACAGCAGGATTGAAATAACAGTATAAGGTTTTTCAGCCTGTCGGTGGAGCAGGACAGCGACAGCAGCCTGTCGCTGAAGCTGCTCCTCTGCCTGTTGATGGTGCTGTGCAGTGGGTGCAGTGGATTGTCCATGATTGACAGGAGCCTGTTCAGCGCCCGTCGTTCTGCCACTGATGTTAAATTGTCCAGCTCTGTGTCCACCACAGAGCCTGCCTTCCTCACCAGTTTATCCAGATGTGAGGCATCTCTCTTCTTGATGCTGCCTCCCCAGCACACCACCGTAGAGAAGAGAGCACTCGCCACCATAGTCTGGTAAAACATCTCCAGCACTTTTTTACAGATGTTGAAGGATGCCAGCCTTCTGAGGAAGTACAGTCGGCTCTGTCCTTTCCTGCACAGAGCCTCTGTGTTGGCAGACCAGTCCAATTTGTTGTCCAGCTGCACCCCGAGATATTTGGGTGTCCAACGTCAAGCGGGTTTTCTTACTAATGTAGAGGTTTGCTTAGCTTGAGAGCCTTTAGCTTTGACTTACACATCAGTCTATTGCCATAAGTTGAACTCCACAGGCCGTGTCTGTAGCT
>JBBMOC010000973.1:0-15926 GCA_037975185.1 Centropyge bicolor | reverse complement strand
ACACGTGTCAGCACTTGCTCCTTATTACAAAGCCTGAATACGTGCGTCAATGGCGGCGCTCTGCCCCCGCCCCCCCCCCGATCGGCCCACAGGTGAAATACCTGCACCGGCACAGGTCAAAGGTCATCGCCCCAGACTGGGAATGACCCCGGGTCGTGGTCAACCAGGGGCGGCACAGAGGCCGCGTGGACAGGAGCCGGTCACAGGTTCGAACCTCCAGCTGTCGGCCTCCCTCCAACCTGAGACCAGTTCAACTACAGCTGCAGCTTCCTTTATCAGTTACACACAATCAACACTCTAGTTCTGCAAGCCCTCTGTAGATTTCCTACAATTTCAGTTCAAACCTGACAAACTGTAATTCATGAGAAATCATTTTTCAAACAACACGGCCGAAACAAGACGTTGTGATGACGAAGAAAAAACACGCCCACTACGGGCAGTTGCCGCCTCTAGCCATTTTTAAAATGCACGTGTAGCGGCGCCAGTGTTTGTAACTAGGCAACTGTGACGGCGCTTTTTGATTGGCAGAGAGCGCAGCGGGTCCTCTCGGGGTCCCCGGCACACAGATTTAGCTGGCCTTAATCTTTCCTGTGTTTTATTTAGTTCATTATTGTCACATTTAGTGTTGAAATGTGTTTGTGACAGACATGTGTATGGGACATTTATGAAATACTGGACAAATTGCGTCCCGTGTTAGTTCAAAAGAGGACGCAACACTTAATTTTCAAATAAAGGACAATTCCGTATTTTTCAGGATGTTTGGCAACCCTACCGGCTCGCGCACGTCTGGATAGTTGCCAACATGTCTGCGGTGTGGATGCATTTCATTATATCCGAGAAAGACCCACGGATAGCTAATAGCTAGTTTTAATGTCAGTGTTAATAAATATTTTCATAATTTTATAATTGATTTATTCTTTGAAGCGTTAATATTAATTTATGCAATTGCAATGCCTTGATTTTAGTGAGGTTAGTACACAGTCATAGCCACAAATGCAATGGTAATAATTGGCATAATAATTTATTTCGGTGTTTCGGTTTTCGGTCTTGGTTTCTTCATTTTCGGTTTTCGGTTTCGGCCAAAAATTTTCATTTCGGTGCATCCCTAGTGGAGATGTAGAGAGTTAACACGCAGCAGAGTTGAGCCTCAACATGGTCGAAGACGGACGAAGCCTGAAGTCTGGAAACGAGCCAGCCGTCACCCAGCAAACAGCTTCTATATCTAGTTCCTTCAAACGAGGGAGGTCGAGTGCATGAAAACATGTTGGTGACTGGCAACAAAATGGACGCCGCCTTGCTCCGATTTCAGAGCCGATAAACAGAGAGAGGAACTTTGAAGAAGCTTCCAGCAGGAGTTGAGAGGAGTGGAGGAGAGAGAGCAGCGGAACAGGGACTGTGGCTACTCACGGTCAGGTGCTGGAACAGCCAGGCTCTCAGGATGTTGGTGGCCACTTTGGGGAAGATGCCTCTCTTCTTGTTGTGCAGCTTGTCTCTGTCGGGGTCGTCGTCGTCGCCCGTGCTGGGAGACGCCAGGCCGTTGTCCAGGAGGTCACCTGACAGGAAGAGAGGAACTTTATTTCAAAGTCTGGACAGAAAAGTTTCCAAACATACGAGACGTGTCAGGATGGTTTTTCCCCATCTGAGCAGCTGCAGGTGATTCTGAGGAAGTGACTGTCAGGATCAGACTTCAGCCTTTAAAGGAAACGAACGGCCTGTTTTAGGTTGAACTCACTTTTCACTTCCTTCACACATTCACAAACACACAGGGACTTTAAGTACTAACCCGACTCACGGACCGGCCCTGCAGGTTTTCCCAGTCGCTGATCAGTGACCCTGCGGTCACGCCGGCGGGTGCTGCTCCCTCGCCCTCTCCGTGTCCCCCCCCCCGCCCCCCCCCCCCCCTGCACATAATGCGGCGTTTCCACTGAAAGCCGGTGGTTTTACTGCACCTTCTCTGCCTCTTTAATGAGCCTCATTTTCTCCTCAGTGTTTTTAACAGCGCCGGGCCAAGGTTAGGGCGACGTCCCCGGCAGCCGGGGCCCCGGGCTCCAGGTCCCGCCCGGAGTCCGCGGTGGCCGAGGGCGTGGCTGAGCCCGAGCGCAGGCGGAGAGAAGGTGGAAATAATCACAAAAATGATGCGTAACTCCATAAACAAGCTCTCGGCCTCATTAGGGCGAAGCAGCAGCTCCCAGAGGCCCAGTCACACCCTCCACCTCCACCTCCACCTCCTCACAGAGCCCAGGGAGGAGGGGCCCACCCAGCCCGCTAATGGCTTCTGACAGCTCGGCGTCGTGACGAGCCGAGGACACACGGCAGTGAGGAGGAGGAGGAAGGACACGACAAGCTGCTGCACCTTCAGACAGGAAGTGTGATTTTCAGCATCTGCACAACCAGACAACGACTTCAAACACGGCCCCAACACAAAACCTACAACCTGCTTATGAAACAGAAGTGAAATACAACAGACTGAGAGAACTGGTTCAACTTTTTTAGCATCTTAACAACATTTAATGTTTGATCATCAGCTTCATTGATTGTTGTAAATATCTGCTGATTCTGAATCTGATGCAGCAACATGTCTCAAATCAAAGACTGATCCAGAAACAGCTGAGTGGATCCTTCCACAGGTGAACAGGTTCACTGGTCACAGGTCACAGGTGAGAGGGTCAGGACTGAAAGGTTCATCCTGGAGAGACTCAGTCGTTCACAGGCGAGGATGGAGAGAGGTTCAACACTTTGTGAACACATGAACTCTGTCAGGAAACAGTTTGATTTGAATTCATGAGTCCAATTTTTTTTGCAAAATGAAATATGAATTAATGCCTGTCTGTATGTTAGTGCATCAACTATTGTCATGAGAATATTTCAAGACAAGATGAGGATATTGACGTATTTTCAAGGAGTCCTGTCATCAACGTTTTCCATCTCTCAGCCAATGGGAGTTATCTATTAGGGACTGCTGATGGCCAACAGAGTGTGAAACACGCGGCTGATTGGTCGGTAGGAACGCAGTCACTCCTCTACAGGACAGTCAGGAGAGCGCCACTGCTTCCACCTCAGAACTTGAACGCACATGAAATTGGGCTGTAAAAAGGGTCGGAGTTGCCAAAGAGCCATCAAATGTTCTCCCAGCAGTGCTGCCGCTCTGTGCACAACGTGATGAATCTGTTCTCTGCTGCGCACATGTGAGATAAAGAAGAAACACATGAACCAGCCGCTCGCGTCGCCGCCGCCGCTGCGCTTTTTAAGAACTGTTAGTACAAAGTTTTATTGTCCGTGGTCTGTTGGACGGACGCTCGCTGCAGAGAGGGAGAAGGAGAGAGGCTTTATTTTCCACCACATTTCCACTACGGACCATTTCCCCTCTGTGCTGGCGTTGGTGGGCGGGTTCACATGAATGGAAGCCAATCCAGCGCTTTAATAACGGTGACCTCACTGCTGAGGTCAGCGCTGGAATAAAAACAGTGCGACGGACGAAGGACTGGGACGGAACTGAACGCGTCCTGCTGTGAGATTTTAAAAACATATAGGAGGCTGGAACGGCTCTCAATACACTATGTGGCCAAAAGTGTGTGGACAGTGGAGCAGCGCAGCCATATATGAGCCGCTCGTCTGCTTTCAGCCTTTCTACCAGATGTTTGAAAGCGGCTGCGGGGATTTTCTCCCATTGAGCCAAGAGCAGTAATGAGGTCCAACGCTGGTGCGGGGCGATCAGGCCTGGCAGGCGGCGGTTCATCCCAGAGGCGTCGGATGGGGTTGAGGTCAGGTTCTTCCACGTCAACCTGGGAAAATCCCTCTTCGGCTTTGTGTGTGTGTGTGTGTGTGGGGGGGGGGGGCGCTCTGTTGAAACACAGCCTGCTGATGTGAATCTAAGCACTGCTGTCTAAAATATCACAGCGTCAAGATCCCCCTTCAGCAGAAGAAAGAATCAGACCAAAAGTGGACGAAAGTATGTGGACGCCCCTGTCCCCTATGGCCACGGAGTGAAGTCCAGCACTGGTCCATGAACAGGAGCCGCAGCTGCTGAACTGATCTGAGGATGATGGATTTATGACTCTGCTTCCACCTGCACGGCGAAGACACCGGAGGATTTGAGGAGTAGTTCACTTTTTAGGAAATTTTACGTTCCTTCTGCGAGAGATATGGAAGCCTCGATATCACAGTCGAGTCCTTGCATCACTCAAAGAAGTGAGTCTCCTGGCACAGTCGATCATTAACAACAACAGGGGAAGCAGCTAATGAAAAAGGATCCAGTCAATTTAAGTGAAATAAAGGTCAGAATCAGGAAACTCTTCTTTTCCCGACATAAATCACATTCATTCAACTTTGCTTCACTCATATTAATCTGCGCCTGGATCAGAAGAAAGAAAACATGCGAACAAACAGTCACACATGTGGTAACAACTGTAACTGGACAGGATGCACGGGCGTGTCGGCGGATGGATACACTGTGGTTTGTTCTGAACTGTTGAATGTGTTCACAAACGAGATGTGGATTAGTGATGAGTCAGCTGTCGACTCCTCCTCTGAACACAGACACGAGGCCGATGTCGATCCTCTCGTCTCTTCCAGACAAATGAGCAAGTGCAGGACAGTTCTGCTCTTTTATGCTGACGACATGTTTCTCTGTTTTCGTTCTCCCGGACGGCAAATTATCACCGAGCGGCAGCCAGAGAAGCTGCAGAGTTTGGCTGCCGAGTCGTAGTTAGCAGATGTCATTTGAAGTCATGCTGAACTGAGGTTTTTCAGTCACGTCAGAGAAATCTCTTATTAACCACATTTGGCTCAGAGGCCGAGGTCAGCGCCGGAGCTGGCTGCGTGGAAGTGATGTTTAAATCCCTGCCAGCAGCGCCGAGCGAGCGGAGCGGCCTGCGGTCGCTCTGAACGACTGATGAAGCAGATTGGCTTCCAAACAGAGGTGTGACACAGTTTGTCTTCAGTCCCAGAGTCTGTGCTCGAAAACACGGCGAGTCAGAGCTGGACTCTGGATCTCAGTCTGTCGGGGTGATCCTCTCTGACACGAAAACCTTCACAACAGAAGGAACGTCTGTTATGTTTGTCCACTGCTTTTAAAATCTGATATATTTATATATATATATATATATATATATATATATGACAATCGGTTACAGCACCTTGCAAATTCCAATGGAAGACAATGAAGAGCTCCAGCAATAATATTCAATGTTGGTCATTGTTTTCACTTTCAAACTGGCTCTAAAAATATTGAACAACTAAACCCTAGGACTCACGTTAGCAGCTGAGGCTGATGGGAAAATTCACTAGTTCTGTATATGAGTCATAAACCATGGACAGTGAACATGCTGTCCTGATGATGGCGCTAGCCGACAAGCTAAGCAGTCAAAGTCATTAAAAATGTAGCTGAGAGGAAGACGAGCGTCTGAGTTTCATCTTCATCCATCGAGCAGATGAGCTACTGCACAGAATCCGTTCGAGGCTTCGAAAACTCCTCAGGACACATCATCTGGAGACCATGAAAGTCTCCTCACTAAACCACACAGCGTCAACCACATGAAAGGTCCATAGGATTAATCCTCTGGGGACCCTGAGTGTCTGTCACATGAATGTGTGGACACACAGACTGAACATGTGACCATCCGAGCTTCTGTCACGGCCTCCAGCTGCTGAAAGCTCACAAACTAACTGGAGTCTGTGGCTGAAGGTCTGCCTCCATGTTATGGTCCAGCTCAGCAGTTGATACTCATTAATCACTGAACAAGCAGAAAACCTCAGGAACACGTTCGTTTTCCAGAAAAAACATTGTCCGGCTTCGGCTCCTGAAGCAGAAACTGGCTTTGAACAAAGTGGAGGCTGATGCATGCTGGGATTGATTAACAGTCCCTCAGTACATCAAACTGCTGATTGGTCCTTTGGCTGAAGGTCGGACTGGCAGGTGGACGCGGTGGCCGCCCCCCCGCCGCCGTGTCAGCCTGTAAACGTGGGCAGCAGATAGAGAAAGCACAGGCCTGTTTGAGTTGGCCTGTAGACAGAGGCCGGCCGACAGCAGCGTCTGGAGCCAGAGCCGGAGCTGCTGTGTGTGTGTGACGAAGCCACCAGTTGTTACATCGTCAGCCATTATTTTCTAGATTCATGAAGAGAGTTATCGTTCGGCCTTTGAGCAACAGAGATTCCATGTTCGGTCCAAAACATCTACAACATTCAGTTTACTTTCATTTACAACAACGAGTCAGTGAATTTGTTCATCTCAGCTCTGATGTGAAGTCCAGGTGGAAATAAACTGAATTATGAATTAATCTTGCATGAACCCGTCAGAATCCTCCGTCAGCCTCAGTCTGCAGCTCACAGACCTGATCAGCTGCTCGGCTGCACGTTAAACAGCATGAAAACGTCCGTCAGTAGCTTCAGGTGCTAAAAGCTGTGGCTCCTTATTCTGCGACTCGGCCGCGAACAAAACGCCGTCTGTCCCACAGCGTCCATGTCCCGCCCACTCAGCTGTCAATCAAACAGCCACTGGGTTTCTGATATTTCACCAAGGACCAACAGAAAAAACAGCCATGACATGAAAAACATATTTGACTGCAAACAGGAAGTTAGTCAGACTTTAAATTCAAACATCGATCTGTTTCCATCCGAACATTTCTTCTACCAAAAGATTCGATTTTTTTAGTCCAGATGTGGATCCTGTACAACGACGTCAAGACACGATCATGAACACTGTCAGGAATCTGTTGAAGAGCAAAGAACAGAAAACAGCAGCTGTAGCTTCCTCAAATGTCTCCTCAGGTGTTTTACCTGCTGCCTGACATTATGAACGTCTTGTGTGTGTGTGAGCGAGTGCGTGGCTCTGTTTCTTCAGGTGTGTATACTTTCTGTGTATTTATACTGTATCTGTTTAAAACACGACGGTATGTGAATTCTGTTGATGCTTGTTTCAGTGGGAGTGTGTGACTTCTGTTTCCCAGTGTGTGTATGTGTGTGTGTGTTTGAGGCCGTGTGTGTGTGTGTGTGTTTGAGGGCTTGTGTGTGTGTGTGTGTGTTTGAGGGTGTGTGTGTGTGTGTATGTGTGTGTGTGTGTTTGAGGGCGTGTGTGTGTGTGTGTGTGTGTGTGTGTGTGTGTGTGTGTGTGTGTGCGTGTGTGTGTGTGTGTGTTTGAGGCCGTGTGTGTGTGTGTGTGTTTGAGGGCGTGTGTGTGTGTGTTTGAGGCTGTGTGTGTGTGTGTGTGTGTGTTCAGGGACATAAAGCTCTCTTTCTTCCAGCTCAGCTCGAAGCCGTCAGCCTTCATCACTCCCCCTTTTTCTCTTCCGTCTCCCTTTATTTTCAAACTCACATCAAGTCCAACATGTCGGAAAACCTCTGCCACCATTCATAAATCCTCACTCTCACACACACACACACACACAGAAATGTGTGTTTACAGAGTACGAACAGACAGTAAACGTACTGTGTACATGTACTACAGTGGATACACTCAGTACTGCACATGTATGTCCTCACTCCACATGTGTCCATCTTCCTGTCCGTGTGACCGCAGAGCTCGCTCACTCTCACCTTGTTCGCTGCTGTTGTCTCCGCTGTGAGACGTGTGTCCACCGCTGGACGGCCCCGGCGTCCCGGCCGACCGGATGGACGCTGCGTCGTCGTGATCTCTGCTCCACGAGTTCTGCAGGCAGAAAGACACAGGGGGACAATGAGACGAGGAGACACAGCTCCGATCAATAACATCTGATGTCCTGGATCAGAAAGATCTCGGCGGACGCTGGTCTCTGTCTCACAGATCCAGTTCAGAGGCAAAGACTCGCTCCAGCTGAGGGACAGATACTTGTCTACAGGTCGAACCCTCGGTCTTCTAGTTTCTGTTGTTCACCTTCAGTGAGAGACAGAGTCCAGACGTCCGGCTCTCACACGCCTGATCGATCGATACAGTTTTTAGCGTCTCAATAATCAGAAGCTTGTGTAGCTGAAAAGAATGCACACATCTTGAAGGACGATGATGTGAAACGTTTGCAGAAGAGCTTAAATGGTTAATTCCAACATCTTCAAAAAGAGGGAATTCCCAGAAGACTGCGAGCGACTCGTTGGTAAATCCGATCTTTGTGTAGATAGATATCATTTAATCTACTCTAATCTCAGTGGATCTCTTCCACTCCACAGCGCCACCTACAGAGACGCAACCTGCATAAACGGACTTCATTTGTCCCACCCACACCGTTTGATTGACAGGTCATCGCAGCAGAAACGGTCACAAAAGACGGAGACTAAAAAACATGAAGGGAGGATTATCAGTGTATCATCTGACCAAAAGGAGGCACTTGAAAATGAAAGCAGAGCGTTGGAGCTGCTGGTCATCCGACACTAAGCTGCTCCACTTCACACTCTGGGTGATTAAAGGGTTAAAGGCCTGACAAGTGGCTGCTGAGAGCTTTGCTGCGAGGCTGATTTAAAAGCTGCTCGGCTGCCTGGGAAAACAGACACAACCTGACTTTTCACCTCCATTATTGCTGCTTCTCTGGGAAAAGAATGACGCGTTCAAGAATCCAAGAGAAGAAAAGAAAAAAGATCTGTGTGTGTGTGTCTGTGTGTGTGTGTGTGTGTGTCTGTGTGTGTCTGTGTGTCTGTGTGTCTGTGTGTGTGTGTGTCTGTGTGTCTGTGTGTGTGTCTGTGTGTGTCTGTGTGTGTGTGTGTGAGGCCGGTGGTGAGACAGATGAACTCACAGCAGTTTAAAACAGACTCGTTTCCAGCAGCAGATGTGACTCCAGCAGCTGGATGATCACATCGATCTGCTCAGAATCTGTTTTCTCTTTATGGGGATTTCAACATTTGACTTTTGTTTAATAAACCCTGCAGAGCTCCGTCAGCTGCAGCCAAAAATGGAATCTTATAGTTTGACACAATAGTACCATCTTTTCCCGGAGCTTTGAGCTGCATGTCAGGGTCTCTCTCAGCTCAGATCAGACCGGCCTGTTTGTGTCTCCTCGGAGTCTCTGGGGTTTGTCCTGATGGAGAAGACACAGCAACTCTGCAGCTCTGCAGGTGGACTTCAACACTCACATGAGCAACACAGGAGAAACCTGGAGGTGGCTGGGAAGACGAGGAGTCCGAGTGGGCCGTGTTCACAGCCTCAGCTCTGGAGGCGGCTGCTCAGAGCCGCTGTCAAAAGGTCGTCGGCGCCTGTCATGGTGCAACCTGAGAACCTGGAGGTTATGAAGCTGAAGGCCTGCTGGACGTGGTCTGCCCTGAGGTGTCCTGAAGCAGCAGACAGGTACCAGGAGGCCACCAGGGCTGCGGCTCCTCCCAGGTGGGAGGAGTTCAGGGAGGCTGCAGAGAAGGACCTGGCCAGGTGTGGGCTCAGGCTGCATCCAGCCGGAGGAGACCTGCTGACCCAGACTGGGGATCCTGAGCCGCGGCCACGGCCCTGCCGGACGCCTGACTCTCACACACCTCCTCAGGGTCGTATCAGTGGGAACGTTTATGTCTGGAAAGGAGGCTCCAACATGTCGAACCTCAGATCCAGGAGAAGCAACATGGATTCAATCCTGGTGCTGTAAGAGCAGACGGGTTCTTCAGCCCTGCAGGGTGACTGCAGGGGTCACAGGAGTTTATCATACAGCTGAGGCAAAAAACCTCTCCTCCAGCTTCCGCTCCACATTATTAGCACATTGATCACAGTGCTCCAGTTTGACGGTAACAGAACATGTGACTCCATGCTCTGTTTTTCCTTTAGAAGCTCGTGTTTATGAAAGTCAGAGAAGAGTGACCACGTCCCGACGCTGTGGGAACCAGGCGGCGAGCTCACCTGATCCATATTGTTCCCTGACGACCTGATGAAGTCCTCGCTGTCCGATTTGTTCCCGTCTCTGTCGTCTATCACCAGGTCGATCGGCATTTTCCCCTTCAGACAGCTGATGTATCGATGGCAGAAGTTGTCACAGAGCTCATGAACCTGCAAATGAAACATACATTAAATATTATATTCACTTTAAAAACATGTCAACACAGCTGATGCTTTTTACAGGATTATCAGAGGTTTTACAGGAATGTTGTAGGATTACGATGTTTTTTGTTCAGGATTAAGTTTGGATTAGCAGCACAGTGGACATCTTAGCTGTAATCTCATTACTTTGAATTAAACAGCAGATGCTGGTTAAGTTAGAGTCTGATCAAGGAAAGGTCAAAGGTCACTGAGACAAATCTGCTTCTTTCTGACCTTCTCCAGCTCCAGGAGGTGGAAGCGCAGCACCTGTATCGCCTGGATCATCTACAGACAAACCAGGTACCAGTGAGACAAAATAAACACTTCAATTTACAATTTATTGGCATTTGAAATGATCACATTTTAACGATTACAACTCACCAAATTATCCAGCTCTGGATTGGATGAAAATAAAGGCCTCTCTGATCGGATCTAGAGACAGAAAAATATAATGACTGTACAAACCAGCCGGTTGGCCCCAATGAATCCATGATGAGGACTTTGCAGTTCTTGTGTTTCCTCTTATTTTGTTTATTTTAACAATAAACATGTTTCTGAACTCTGAGATTGTTTCAGAAAATATTTGATCATCTCATAAAATATGACGCTCTGTTATAGATTAAGCTACCCAACGGTGTGTGAACTGGTGACAAATGTATTTCAACTAGCTACAACATTAAATTACTGCTGACACATGAATGCATCATTGACAATAGACTACTGTTACTTTTAATACTTTGGGTACAGTTTGCTCTTAATACTGTTGTACTTTGAGTAAACTTGTGCAGAACTTTGACTTGTAATGGAGGATTTTCACACATTTATATATTTCTACTTTAAGTTAATTAGAACTCATCCGTCACGGCGGACGAACAATCCCATAGTGAGCAGAAAGGTGATAAATGGGGGGTCAGTGGGGGCCACAGCTCAGTTTTGCCCAGAGGCCCACGGAGAGGATTAATCCGCCCCTGGTCCTCGAGGATCCTGCAGATCTGGTCTGTATTAGCTCTGACATGTGGATGAAACGTGTGTCTCTGTACCTGTTTGGAGAAGACGGCGATGTCCTCGTTGAAGGAGTCCGAGGAGCAGACGTCTCCTCCGGCCACGCCGCTCTCTCTCGGCGTGCAAGTCGCCAATTCACATTTTTCAAAAATCAGTGCGAGCAGAGGGAATAAAGGATGTCTGGAAGAGACGGAGGAGGAGGGATCAGCTCAGGTTGCAAAGCTGCAACACAAGTTTCCTGCTGCCTCAAACAGAGAAACAGCTCTCACATTCAGACGAATCATCTTCAGAGCATTAACAAACAAATGAAAAGGCTTTGCAGAGTGAAAACAACAGAAAATTCATTTTCACCAAATGACAAAAAAAAACACGTACGGTGCAGGAATTTGTTGAGGTTTAGAGGCAAAAAAGGAACTTGGTGATTGTCACAGCGTAAAAGGGATTAAGATAAAAACTGTAACTGCACCTCGAGCCTCAAGGCCGAAATCTGAAAGACAGACCTGGACAAATTAAACCCAAACTACCTGCACAACACCAGAGGGAGGTGAGAAAATATGTTCGAATAACTCGCATCTGTGATGAAAGGTAGAAAAAATTCCACAAAACTGGAGAGGAACTGTCCCCCAAAACACAGTCCACTGCTGTTAGAGCTCAGAGGTTTATAAAATACAAACTGTGATGATTTAATGGGGCGACATTATTTAAAAAACAAGAACAAAGACACACAAAGTCAAATTTAAAAACTAGTTAAAAAGAAGCAAACTTAATTCAAAGTTACATTTCTAAAAAATATATATATATATCTTTCAATATTTAAAAGGTGGCATTGAGTCAAAGTCCAAGCTTGGATTCAATGTTATGTCCAGATTTTTTATCAGTTCTGAATTGATCAGAAAGTGTAGTCAACTCTCTTTAACATTAAAATGAAGAGAGACACTCAAACACACTGTAAAAAATGCTGAGGTGATATCAAGGTGAAGCCTATATGGAGAAAACAGAAGAGAGCCCGGATGCGAACCCTGAGGAACTCCAAACATTTTCTAACAGCGAAGACTCAGTTTAAGATGCAACATAACATGAAGGCAGCAGACAGCAGAGCAGAAACTAAAGGGACTGGGTCCTGGAGCACAAACAGGGAACCCAGCAGGAAACATTGGAGCCAGACTTAAACTGGACTCGGAGTCTCGCCCTATGAAAACGTGGTCAGTGGAGCTAAAACAGAAAATCTATTGTCAGCTATTTTGATAACGTTTCAGTTATTTTATTACGGAAATTTGTCAAACATTTGCTGGTTGTTAAATGATGTTAACTGAATATCTTTGACCAGACGAAACAGGCCATAAGAAAACGTCACCTTCTGCTGTTCTGGACAAAGATCCTTTTCATTCCATCGCATTTACTTCACAGCTGTAGTTGGTCACTTGAGTCACTCTGCAGATAATGTTGCTGTGTACATAATGAGCCTGTAAAATAAGAACTTCTGCTTTTCTCACTTTCAGTACAACTTGTTCCAAATTAACTTTTACTTGTAAGTATAAAAGTATTCCTTCTGTTACTTCAGTGAAGGAGCTGAACATTCGTCCACCACTGAGCTGCGTGTTTCTGTTTTCACTTCCTCTGAACAAACTCACTTCATCACACTGACACACAGATCATGTCGGTCTGGCTTGGCTCAGCCTGGAATGGAACGACGGCTCGCAGCTCCGTCCAAAAAAACACACATGTGATTACACCGAGGAACTATTTTTACAGACAAAGGAAACTTGTTTTGTCCTCATCAGTCCTGTTTTTTTTAGCAGTATAAGAAAAGCCATCATACCCATAAATGGCGTCTTTGTCCCTCTTGACGGCGTCCCCAGCCGTGGCCGCCATGCCGCTGCTGCTGTGGGTGGACTGGGCGTACTGGTGTGGGGGGTACGGCCCGGCGGCGGCGGCGGCGGCAGCCAGGTGCACGGCCTGCAGGGAGCGGGCGGCTGCGGCGTGGTGGTGGTGGTGGTGGTGGTGGTGCGGGTCTCCGTACACCCCACCCACCCCCTCCAGCCCGTAGTGGGCCAGGTCTTCATACTGAAACACAGAGATAAGAAACGCGTGACCTTTGACCTCCTGAGTTGTAGGAGCTGCTCGCCGACCTCAGAGGAGGCCGAGACGCCTCGATAGGATGAATGTGATTAAACAAACTGAGCTCAGGCTTCAGAAGCAGCGCGACGTTTAAAAGACTTCACTTTAAAAACTGAGATTAATCAAAAAACAGTGGCGTCACAAAAAAACTGCCACGAACAGTCGCACAAATCAACACTTACTTCAATAAAAGAAACTTCTCTGCTTTTGTATGTAAAACTGTAAATACGCCCAAAAACGTCTGACACATGAAAACATAACAAAATGTGAAAACTGAACAGCGTCGATAGAATCTGACTAAAGGCTTCAGGTGTTCCTGTTATTTTGTCCACCCCCTCCAGTCTGTGTTCAAAAATCAGATTCTTACAACCTTATAAGAGTTTGAACACAGTTTATTTTGTCCAGATAAAAAAATCAATAACACAGATAAAACAGTAGGTTGACTTTATGAAAAACAGACTCTGTTTCCATTCTTCACAAATTAACATGAATATCTAACCAGTCCGACGTCTTTGCCAACTAAAGCTGAACTTTATTAAGTTCAAGGATTCCTTGCACTGAGCAGGCGTTCCTATTATTATGTCCACCCTGTTTATGTCATCTAACACGATCAATCCTGTGACGTTTCAGAAACACTCTGAGCTGTAAACTTTAAAACATCCAGTGTGTGAAAAGACCTCAGAGAAAAACTCCAGATAAAGTCATAAAAATTCAAAGAGAAGATGAACTTTTGCTAAAAATCAGCCTGAAGCTTCCTGAAACAAAACCATGTTTCCACTGACGGATTATTTGTGTTTGAATTAGAAACAGGAACAAAATAACGTGAACACATTAAAACTGCAGTCAAAGGCAAAAACAACCGTCAAGTTAAAACAAGACGCTCGACCAAAACTCAACATTAGAAATCTCATATCAAAGGGTGTTTGACTGCTTTCTACTTTGAACAATGTTCATTTGTTCATTTGTGCAAACATTTTCATAAAAAAACAAAAAAACCAAAAACTATGATTTACTGTGGAAAAAAAACTAGTTTAAATCGACTGTTTTTGAGTTCTTCTATAAAAAGTTCATGTCCATAAGTTTAACAACATATAGATGTTTGATTTCTGACATGATAAAAACAGTAACTTTGTCGTAAGTGAAAGTTTGAACAATCTATAAACACAAAGTTAAAAAAAAAAACACATTAAAAGTCCATTTGTTTTAAAATTGAAGCCACTGACTTTTATCATTTTGTTTTTTAAAGGATGTTTTTATGTGGACATGTCGGCGTCTTAATTTGATCCAGTTTTGATTTACAAAGTAACTTAGTCCAATTCAAATAAGACTAAAAATCTCTCTAATTTATATAAAATGTATCTTTAAAGCAACAAGAAAATAAAACACTGAGCAAAAATCAGTTATAATTTTTAAAAAAAAATCAAAAATGTGATTTTAGTTTTATTCCTATAAAGAAGCTGATGTGTTTATATTCATGTATAATTATGGTTTTTTAAAAAAAAACGTTTTTTAAATTTCCAGACTGTGTTTACCTGTAAATAAAAATCAATTATATTTTGATTTAAATAGCAAGAAAGCAATAATATTTTTTCTTTGCTTTAAATAATTGTATTGGTGCTGTTTTTATTTTTAGTTTATTGCTCTAATTGATAATAATAATAATAATGTTATTTTATTATTATTATTGTTACTATTGTGAAAATAGTTTTAATTTTGAACAAAAACTCGTCAAAGTGACTCTTCAGGTCTTTAATTATATCTGATCAACAATCAATAAAACAGTTTAAACTCAGACAAAAGGCCTGTTTGAACAAAACGGAAACGTTTGAATTTTTGGACGAATCTTTCAATAAAACTTTATTCTACTGTTTTTTTATTCTGAAACTCAAACTGACAAACAGACGGTGAAAAAACTTTTCTGTCAAACAGGTTTTAAACTTCATTTTAGTTTAAAGATATAAGGTTTGTAGATTGGATGAAAACATTTATTCAAGTTTTAATGGTGAACAAAAAGTGTTTTTTTTATTTCAAACTAACTTTGAGTTATAAAACGACGACAAAGAAACAAATGACGAAAAAGCTTAAAATGAAAAAAATAATCTGAAGAAAGTTTTATTATCACGATTTAGATAATCTAATATTTTTAGAAAACTGCACCTGAGATTTAATTTTTCCTTCCTCAGTTTTTTCTCACTGACCTTAAAGTGAAAATAGTTCACGTTCATTTAATCAAGACTTTCAAAACGTTTTATATGAATCAACACGTTAATAAAAATGAACAGTAAGTTATAATTTTTGCAGTTAAAAGTTTGTTTGTTCGCTGGTTCATGAAATTAAAACATTAAATCTGAATCACTTAAAGAAAAAAACTTTACATCAATAACAGTTTATTTTTTGAATGAGTCTGAATTTACTGTTGAGACTTTAAATCCGGTTTAGTTTCTCTGTTTCCCTGCTTATATCGGACTGAAAACTCGAACCTGAAAACAAACGTTTCCTCCATTAAAACTTGATTTTACGCACCCGTTGCGCCATCCGAGCGCGCGGACCGCAGCTGCCTCCCGCGGGCCGCAACACGCATCCAGCCGGGACACACACGCGCTCCGAGCCGCCGCGGCTCCCGCAGCTCCGGGCCGCCCTGCCGCCCTCCTGCTCCGGCCTCCGGCTCCCACAGGCGGCCGCTCAACGTGCGGGTCGAACCCGACCAGCGAACATCCGAACCGAGGCGAAAAGACACGGAGCCGCCGGGTGCGCGCTCAGCCGCCGAGGTGCGTTCAAGTCCCACCGCAGCTCCGGAGAGCGGAGGCTGCCCGAGAGGAGGCCGAGAGGGAGGAGGGAGGAGGGAGGAGGGGGG
>JBBMOC010000972.1:0-15944 GCA_037975185.1 Centropyge bicolor | reverse complement strand
ACAGTGGTTAGAACCTACACAGAACATAGAATTGACCTTTTATCAAGTTACATTCAAATATAAAACACAGGGTTATAAAAACCACTGTGAATTGTGTCTATGAGAATATCTTGTTTCATTGATTTCTTAGAACCACAGAAAAGTGTGATCACAAGAAAAGCAGCTTTCAGTTATCACTGTGTCTGTAGGGACTCAGGTTATAGACTATATGTAGGTTGAGTTGCTGGTCAGTGTAACTCCTCTGTGGACTGATCCCTGTCAGATTCACACTTGGCTTGATTCAGATTTGATAGTTAAACCAAACATGGCGCCACCATAGTCTTTAGAGAAGGTCACACATGTTGAAAGCTGTGACTTCAAATAATGAAATGTGTCGACCTGATACTGTCAGGACAGGTGTTAGTGCTTTAAGGGTGTAAATTAAGGGTGTGCATGCAGGGTTGAGGGAGCACAAGCTGTTTATGTATGCTGATGATATTTTGGAAGTGATAGCATATCCTGCCAGCTCTCTACCGGTGTTACTAGAGTGTATCAACTCATATTCTAAATTGTCAGGTTATTAGATAAACTGGCACAAATCAGAGAGGCTATGCCTTTATCGAACACATGCTACCTCTAGTTATGTCACTTCATTTAACTTCAAGTGGATACATTCAGGTATGAAATATCTGGGTATTCAACTAAATCCAAATTTGGATCAAGTAATGCTTTCAAATATGGAGCATCTCCTCCAAAAATTAAAAATGAATTTGGACAAATGGGAAAACAGAAGCTTACTCTATGGGGAAAAATTGATGTGATAAAAACACAACTCAATTATATTTCCACAATGTTGCCTGTTGGCATATCACCACAGCAGTTTAAGTAATATGACAGGATTATCAGAGATTTTTTTGTGAGACAAGAAAAGACCAAGGATCAACATAAAGATGTGGTCACCAAGGGGCATAGGAGGGATGGCTCTACCCAAGGTCAGGCTATACAATCTATCATTTGAAATGTTCAGATTGACTAAGCACCGGAAGGGAACTGAACCAGAATTGAGTTGGATTAAAATTGAGCAGGCACTAGACAGTCCCTTCAAGCCTTAGGATGTGCTTTCACTTGCTTCAGCTACTAGTGGACACGATTACTTTTCAAACCTAGTATTGGCTTATTCTAGGGCAACCTGGAGAGAAGTACACAGGATGTGTGATGTGTCGCACTTAAGACAACCATTTGGGGAGAGACGGTGGCCTAGAGGTCAGAGAAGCAGGGCCTCGACTGGAAGGTCGCAAGTTCGATGTCACGGACTGGCAAAAAGATACCTGGCCCGGGGGATGGACCAGACCAGCACCTGCAGGCCTAAAAGGAGCAACATGGACACTCCTTCCTTTCCCCTTCCCACCGTCTAAGTGCCCCTGAGCAAGGCACCTTACTCCCCCAAACATCTGCTCCCCGGGCACTTCCAATATATAGCTGCCCACTGCTCTGTGTGGTCAATGCCCTTGTGTGTTGTTGTGTTGTGCTCTGTACCCACGGATGGGTTAAATGCAGTCAAATTTCCCAGATTGCATGCATGTAGCATGTTTGTGTGCATGACTGAGGTAGGGTAAAAAATAAAGGATCTTATCATATGGCTCTATATGGCACAACCCTGCCATACAGATTGGGAGAAGGACTGTCTACTGGAATGAATGGCTTATAAAAGGGATACATATGATAGATGACCTATATTCATTCATATTTCCTTGTCTGAACATAACTAAACATATAATTTGGAAAGTAGAGATAGTTTTTGGAAATACTTACAGATTAGAGACTGTATAACAAAGGGCCAATTCATTTAGAGCCCGGTGTTGGAATTTTTGGAATTACCTTGTTTAGCACACAGGGCAGCTGTTTTTTTTACAAATTCTTTAGTGGGTTACAAAAAGATATCTGTAAAAACCTGAGGGTCACCTTGCAGAAGGCCCTGGGGTGTGACCCAGTCTATGGGTGTGACCTGAGTGATGAGACTTGGCTAAAAATATAATCAAATACTGGGAAATATATAAATGAGGCTGGGGGGAAATTTACTCAGTATAGCTTAATACATATGTTTTATTTTACCTCTTCTAAACTTCACAGAATGGGTTTGATGGCTAATAATCTATGCTGGAAATGCCAGGCAGAAACGGGAACATTTATGCACGCACTTTGGGAATGTAAGCTGGTTAATCCATTCTGGAAAAAGGTATTAGAATTAATAGCGAAGTGGGTGGGTTCAACGATTCCTGTATCGCCAAGATTATGCCTAGTAAGTAAGTAATACTGTCTGTTAATATATATTTAAAGAGATAAAAACTTTAATGATGAAAAAAAATCCTTTGAAAATGTTTCATGATGAGGACATTCAACTCATTTGTTGGGTCTCAAAGATTCCCAATGTGTTGGTGAGTAACCCTAAATGTAAACAAAACTTTTGTTTGTTTACAAGGAAACTCCTCAAGGCATCTTTAAGATACACAATGCAACACATGTCTAGTTGAGGATTATTTCCAGCAACAATATATGAGTTAGTGAGACTACTGGAGACGAATCTGAAGCATGAACTGTTCTCCAGTCTTGGTGTCAGCAGAGGGCGCTGGAGCTCAACTCCAGTAAAACAGCACAACTGATTATCTCCTCTGAACAGGATTTTCACTTCACACTCAGCCTGTTAGAATCAATGATCAGTATGAAGGTATTTCAGATGCGAAATGTTTGAGCACCTGTAACATTGAATTTGTATGTGTATCAGCAAATTTGTATTCCCACACTCTATGAGTTGTGTACTTGTAAAATAAATTCTTGTATGTGCCGATTTTTTTTCCTTCCCACAAATACAACACAAAAATACATATTCACAAAATTGTAATTTCAGGTGCACAAATCATATTTACAATAATTTAATTTAACAATAGGTGCAAAATGTGAGCGTGTCAGTGTTGAAATGTGTGACTTGTAGAAAAGGATTTGTGCACCTGTGAATATGATTTGTGCACCTGAAATTACAATATTGTGAATATGTATTTTTGTGTTGTATTTGTGGCACATACAAGAACTTATTTTACAAGTACACAACTCATAGAGTGTGGGAAATCAAATTTGCTGATACACATACAAATTCAATGTTACAGGTGCTCAAACATTTTGCACCTGAACTACCTTCATAGATCAGCCAGTAGAAACTGAAGATTAATGTATGTACTCAGGAACATTCCTGGATACTTCTGTTAATCTGTGAATACTGTTTATGTTTTCAATAAATGCAGCACATTCATTTGCTCTAAAAACTTAAAGGAAAGTTTTTTTTTCCAAGTCTGTCTATTTACAAATTTGCCACATATATGTTGAAAAAGCGTATTAGTCTCTGTAATAGTTCTCCATACTGATCATGAAGCAATAACTTCAGAGCACAACTTCACTTGAGAGATGGAAAAAAAAAATCCACATTGCTCCTTCATTTGAAAAGTTCACCTTAAGCTAATACAGGGCTTTGTAGGTCTGAGTTCGTCTGATAGAGTGATATAGTTTTGCATTAAGATAAACTAGAAAAAAATCAGATTATGGTGCTAATGGATGCTTCTGGGGATAAAATCAGAGATCTATACAAACTTTTCTGCAGTGAAAGAAAAAAATTATCATAAAATGTAAAACATAAGGTCTTTAACAGTATTTACACCTGTGTGTCCTGAAAGCTCCACAGGGTGAATCTTTGAGGTCAATAAAATATTGAAATTGGAAATTGGAAAAAAAAATCTCATCAGGACATTTAGACTTTTGATAAGGACCCTTCCAATTTGATTATTCAAAAACTGTGACCAAATGTAGTAAAAGACATTTCACAGCATAGGACTCCACTTAGCAACTGGTTTCAGGCTCAGACAGAGGAGAATGATTCCTGTTCAGATTTAGAAATCAGAATAAATCACAATTTCCTTTGTGTTCAGTCTGAACAGGTCAACCTTTTAGAATATACTAACTAATAATTAAAATTATTGAAAAATTAAAACACCACCAGGAAGAAACTCACCAATGACAGGCACATAAATCTCAGCATTAGTCTGATGGCCAGTTTCCTCCTGTGTGGCTACACAGCGATAGCGGTCGGTCTTGGTCACAGTAGTTTGGAGGGTGATGTCGTAGCTGCCTCCTCTTTCAGTGACCTGTGGTTCTTCAGCAGGAAGGATGTTTCCAGCACTGTCCTGCCACTGGAGTTTAGGTTTTGGAGAAGCACCTTGAAGCTCACACTGCAGCAGCAGCATCCCATCCTCTGTTTGATCAAGTATTGTGACAGATGGGTTTGAAGCTGCACCTGTGAATATAATAGAAACAACAGGTTAAATATCAATAAGAAATATTGATCACACTGCCTGAATTGAAAACTGTTCATGACATTTGTTTTAATTCTAGTTTTGCAGCCAAGAGCAACTGATGAAAGTTTTCAATGAGTGTATTTCATCAAATAAATATTTCAAGTTTATTCATGTTTTAAAAAAAATTGAATTCCACCTACACACGAGAATCCACTCAGATTAATTTGAGCAATATGAAGATGAAATAAAGATGCATCCACTGATTCTACACATGAAGATCAGTTCATTGTTCATGAGGAGAATGATTGAGACTGTTAACACAGCTGTATGATGTCTTCTGTCAATGTGCAAATCATATTTAGGTTGTTTTCAATAGATAATATTTTTCTCCATCAATTCAAAGGCTTCACATGTGACAGGTGTGTGTGCTGTGACTGTCACTGTCACAGTTGTGGAAAGCAACATTAAAAGAAAGTAAAAGTTAGTATAATTAACTGAGTACAATATTAAGGTACTCATTATTTTCCTTGAGTATTTCCAATTCATGCTACATTATACTACTCAACTATATTTGAGAGGGACATAAAGTACTTTTCACTCCGCAATATTTATCTGACAACTTAAGTTACTTGTTACCTCAGATTCAGATAAATAATAGTAAATAATAAAGTACACTTCACAAATCATTATGATGTATTATCAAATGTTTGATTAAGATATGTCTTGATCATTATTGATCCCAGGGAAATTTCAAAAGCTAACCAGCAGTTATTATTATTAAAGTTATTAATACGAGTTCCACATTCAGAAGCAAAAACATTGAAGAGATTAACACATTAATCCTTCAATAATTTTTATCCAATATAATAAACATTGAAACACTCTTCTGCATAATAAGTGCTTAGTTTTCGCACCTTAATTATATTCTGAAGTGAATAATATTACTTGTCAAATTCTGAATGCAGGATTTTGTGATGTATAGTACAATGCGTTTAAAGTGATGTTTTGTGTTAATTGCTTCTCTATTTGTGAATTTCTTGGATTGAGATCTGGCTTCCAGTTGCTGCCCGCATCAAATTCAAAACTCTTACACTTGTCTACAAAAGTACAACAAAAACGGCTCCCTCCTTTCTGAACACCCTCATTCAGGTCTACACTCACTACACTCCCGCTCACTATGCTCGGCCAATGAAAGGCGCTTAATACAACCACCTCAAAAGGACCCGAGGTCAATAGCCAGTCTCTTCTCCTCTGGTTCCCCAGTGGTGGAACGAGTAACCAAACTCTGTTTGATCTGCAGCGTCGCTCTCAGTTAAGAAAAGACTAAAGACTCTGCTCTTCACTGAACACCTCGGTACTTGACAAACTCCAATAAAACAACAAAAAAAGAATTTTAAAAAAAAGTACTGTTCTCTAATTGTATGTTGTAATGTATGCCCCCCTCACTGCCTGTAGGCAGGCCCTATCTAACTTGAACCTTGTTTTTGGCACTTATCCAGGTTGTTTTCTCCTGACTAGATCCTTTCTTGTGTTGTATTTACTGTCAGATGTACGTCACTTTGGACAAAATCTAAATGAAATTGTAGAATTGCAGAGATATTATATAATTGCAGAATATTACAGATGGCTCTTTGTTTTGGCTCTATTGAAAATGGCAATAAAATAACAGCCGGGTCCCTTTCCTGAAGAGGCTGGAGTCCTTCAACATCTGTAGGAAACTACTGCTGATGTCTTACCAGTCAGTTGTCACCAGCGTTCTGATCTATACTGTTGTGTACTGGGGATGCAGCATTAAGAAGGACACTATACAGCCAGCCAGTAGAGAGAAGGACAGAAAAAAACTGCTGTCCATCTTGGACAATGTCCCTCCACACAGCACATTCGTGAGGCAGAGGAGTATGTTCATCTGCAGACTGCTGCATCAGTCCTGCTCAACAGACAGACTGAGGAAGTCTTTTTCCATACGTCTACTTAACTCCTCCCAGTGATGGAGGGGTAAAATTCACTGAATGCTCAGCTGCATTCTGTCATTTGACTGCTTATGCAATGCATGCAATTTGCATTTGTATTTATTTCATTACATATTCATCTTCAATTTGTATTTTAGATTTTGCAGAGTCATCATCATTCTTGCAGTATTTTTACTCACCTTACATTCAGACATACTCTATTATAGTGACAGCTGTCTGTAGTGGTCACTGGACTACTGTGTTTTGGATTCTTACATTTTTATTCTTAAATTTTGGTGCATATTTGTGTTTCTATGTGTAGTATTTGCGACTGGATGCCTAAATTTCGCTCTGGATCCATGAAGGAAATAAGTACAATCCTGATTGCAAAAAAGTTCTGGTCACTGTGTAAAACAGAAATAAAAGTGAATGTGATCACTTGTGAATTTCCCCACTCAGGGACGTATACAGGATTATCTTATCCTTTTTGACATTTACTCAATTGAAAAGAGTACAAAAGCAATATATTTCATGCTTTACCTCATCAAGTTTTCTGAATTTGATGGCAACATGTTTCAACCAAGTTGGGACAGGAGCAACAAAAGACAGTGAAAGTTGAGGACTGTTCCAAAACACCTGTCCAACATCTCTCCATCTACATTTTACTGACACTTCTCAGTTGAATTTCGAAGGGACTTTGTGCTTTGTCAAGTACAGGGAGGTGCAGCAATAATAAAATATTGAGACACAAGTAAAAGCAAGTAAAAACAGACTTCAAATGCTGCTTTCTCCTAGGAGCCTAATGGCAGCTGGAATAAAGGAATTTGAGAACCTGTTTGTCTTTGTGGCAGGGGCGAGATAGTGGCGATATAAGGAAAATTCATGCTTTAACGATGTGATCCGAAAGGCCTAAAATGCTTCAAGCCTTGCAGACCACCTGCCTGCTCCACAAGGAGTTCAAGCATGGCACCTGTACTCCAATAATTTTTGAGTCCATCTTCACAATGTTGTTCAGGCTGTTTTTGTCTTTGACTGAGAGATTGTAAAACAAGCAAATAAAAGAGAATGTTAAAAGGCTCTCAATAAAGGAACGATAAAAATTACAAAGAACGGACTGTACTGATCTCAAAATTTAAGTCCAGTTCTTCTGTTATTTCCCTGTAGACCCTCCCATTCTTCCTCTTTTAAAGGATGAATTAAGTGGAATCTCACAGTCTAGTAGAATCATGTACTTTTCACTCAGTTTGAAACATGTTCAACTTGTGCAGACGTCTTCATCTTAATTTCCCTTGCTTCTGTCTGAACACACATTAAATTTGTTTGAAAACGAGTAGCCCAGTGATGAACTGTGCACCTGTCCAGGTGTACCCCGCCTCCCACCCAATGTCAAATGGGATCAGCTCCAGCCACCCTGCTACTTTCAAAAGGACAAACAGTTTGAAATAATGGCCGGATGAACAGATGAATTAAAATGAGTGAGACAAACAACATTATTTGTGTGTAAAATATGACTAGGAGGAATCTCACCACTGAAGAGCACATAAATCTCTCTGCCAGTCTGATGGCCAATTTCCTCCTGTGTGGCTACACAGCGATAGCGGTCGGTCTTGGTCACAGTAGTTTGGAGGGTGATGTCGTAGCTGCCTCCTCTTTCAGTGACCTGTGGTTCTTCAGCAGGAAGGATGTTTCCAGCACTGTCCTGCCACTCCACTTTAGGTTTTGGAGAAGCACCTTGAACCTCACACTGCAGCAGGGACCAGTCCTTTGTTTGATCAAGTATTGTGACAGATGGTTTTGAAGCTGCACCTGTGAACACAATAGAAAAAATAAATATATATGACAATTACAGAATCAGAGATGTAATATTAGGATGTTTCTTGTTAATAAATTCTCTGTTTATGTATGAACATTAGAAAAGTCGAATAGAAACACAAGAAACTTGAAGAAATAAAACTAAATATAAGCCTTAGGTGCACTTTGCAGCATTATTTTAACATGGATCATATTTCAGACACATGTAACTTCTACCAAATGTTTGGTAAAGACTGTATTTATAACTGCAAACACTAATAGGAACTCACATCATGACAGAAGCACAGATACAGTAAAGACATTTGGACCCTGGAGTTTCTGTTTAGTTTTGTTGTGTCTGAATTACAAACTGATTTGTTAAAATTTTAGAACATTTAGCTGAAGTGTATTTTATCTTCTCAAAACTTTTTTCTTCATTAAAACTACAAGTTTGTTCATGTTTTATAAATTGAATTTGACCTTTACACTAAAATCCACTCCACAATTCACTGTTCATGAGGAGAACAGCTAAGACTGTTAACACAGCTGTATAATGTCTTCTGTCAGTGTGCAGTTTGAGAAACAGAAGCTCAATGAAGCCTTAATAAACCCGATATTTCTGATAGTTGATACAACAGGACATTTATGTTTTCAATAGATTATCTGTTTTCTCCAAAAGGCTTCACATGTGACAGGTGTGTGGGTGTGTTTGTATGCAAATAGGAGTGAATCAAATTGGTCAAGTGGCTGACAACCAATGGTGGAAAGTAATTATGCAAAATTACTACATTATACTTCTAATTGACTCCCAACTTAATTTACTTTGAAGATTCATATAAATAATTGAAAGTAAAATTAAAAAAAATAGATTATGATGAATTATCAAATATTAAGATATGTCTTGATTAATATTGATCCAGGGGAAAATTGACAAGCAGTACTTAAAGTTAGTAATATTAGTTCCACATTTAGAAGCAAAAACATTTCAGTCACGAGTGTATTAATCCTTGAATAACTCTAATCTAACAATACAATAAACATTGAAACACTGTTGTGCATAATGAGTACTTAGTTTTGATATGTAAAGTATGTCCTGAAACTAATAATTTTAATCAAATCAAATTCTGAATGCAGGATTTTGACTTCTAACAGTGAATTGCTGAGCTGTGGCATGAGTATTTTTACAGAGTATTTCTTCACCCATATAGTAATAATAATAATTATTATTATTATTATATCTCAACACCAGTGACACCAACTATTGCTCTTTCTGTAATTTGTGAGATGTCCAATCTGCCATATTCTTGATTTTATCTTTCAGAGTTTGTATAGTTGAGGTGTCAATTATGTTAATATTGTTTTTTCCTATTTATTTTAGTTATTGAGGTAAATTAGTGTAATTTGCTTTCTTTGACTGAGAGGTGTGATATTATTTAAAGACAATACTTTTGTTTTGGTTCCATTAAAAAATGGGAATAAGACAAGATAAACTTTTATTGAGCCCCAGCAAGAATCTCAATCCCATTTTTATTGTAGTTAAAAGAGAAATAAAATAGGTAAATAAATTAATTTTGACAGATGCAAAAATAATTAACAATGCACAAAATCAAAGAGAGTATGAAATAAACTGTCATAGTAAACTGTAAATTTTGCTGAAAAAAAACTTTGTACAACTCAATTAATGTGGAAATGCATATAAAATCCACTTAGTTTCCATAACGTAAAAGAGACCCATAAAAAATTAAACTGGATCATCACTGATGCCTTTTTTAAGCTATTGCAAGTTATAAATCTTAAAAAAGACCAGAAAAACATTAGAACCCAAATGAAATCTTGAAATCAATTTTTAAAATGTATAGTACAATTTGTTTAAAGTGTTTAATATTTAGCTTCTCTATTTGTGAATTTCTTGGATTGAAATGGTTACATAAAATTACAGATGGCACTTTGTTTTGGCTCTATTGAAAATGGCAATAAAATAACAGCCGGGTCCCTTTCCTGAAGAGGCTGGAGTCCTTCAACATCTGTAGGAAACTACTGCTGATGTCTTACCAGTCAGTTGTCACCAGCGTTCTGTTCTATACTGTTGTGTACTGGGGATGCAGCATTAAGAAGGACACTATACAGCCAGCCAGTAGAGAGAAGGACAGAAAAAAACTGCTGTCCATCATGGACAATGTCCCTCCACACAGCACATTCGTGAGGCAGAGGAGTATGTTCATCTGCAGACTGCTGCATCAGTCCTGCTCAACAGACAGACTGAGGAAGTCATGTGTCCTCCAGGTCATACATCTACTCAACTCCTCCCAGTGATGGAGGGGTGAAATTCACTGAATGCTCAGCTGCATTCTGTCAAATGACGGCTGGACTGTCAGTCAGTGAATGGTTACGTTATAATATATATTTATCTTCAATGTGTACTTTAGATTTTTCACAGTCATTCTTAGACTGTTTTTACTTTTCAATTACTTTTTAAATCACCTTTCATTAGCATATACTCTATTACAGTGACAGCTCTCTGCAGTGGCTCTGGCAGCTAGAATATAACTGGACTGCTGTGTTTTGAAATATGTGTTGTATTTGCTACTGGACAATTAAATTTCCCTCTGGTTCCATAAGGGAAGTAAAAGATTGGTCACTGTGTAAAACATTAAAAGTGAATGTAATCACTTGCTAGTCATTTTGACATTTACTCAATTGAAAACAATGCAGAAAACAATATATTTCATGTTTTACCTCATCAGTTGAATTGAGTTTTAAAAATATCTGCTTGTACTGAAATAGATCTATCGATCTATATTTTACGGATACATTGCAGATACATCTATCCTTTAACTGAAGTGCAAATCCACTTTTACTTGTAACGGTATTTTACATGACACTTACATTACAATTTCACATTATAATTTCATTTCATTCATACGATCTTGATACTTGGAAAGAAAGGAATTGGAGCACTTATTCCAGCACTGACCTCTGGCCAGGAATGTCAGTATTAAACTTATTATGTGCTTCTTGGTGATGGGTTGAGTTTAAAGTTATTCAGGGACAATGAAAGTAATAAATCAAGTCTAGATTTATGAAGCATGACACTCATGAAACTCTTAGAGACCAGTTTTCTGTTTTAGTTAACAAAAGCTCACTAAAGATTAAAGCGGCATTTATATTTTATTTGTGTTAAAGAGAATGATCATTTAGTTTCCTGTGAAACAAAAGGAGTGATTCATGATTTTTTCATTCTTCATCATTTAATGAATTTAGAAGATCTCTCATCAGCTTAAGTTAATGAAATAGTTAGAAATATAATTTTTTTTTAAAAAAAGCGGAATGTTAAACAGAAATTTGTTCAAGACACATAGATACAAGTCACTCTCATCCTCAGACTAGTTTACAGACACCAAGACAGCAGGACTCACCATCGACTTCAGGTCTTCTGTTTGTTAACTATTTAAAACGCGGAGGGAGCAGGCGACCCGAAGTTTATATAAAAAAAATAATGAAAAGATACATTAACTATTTTCATGTTGACATTAAATACCAAGAGACATATTACACATCACTTGAAAGCTCAGAAAATGTGTTTTTTCAGCAGACGTCAGAATCTAAATGTCGGATTTACGACATCTGAGCAGTCGCGTCTTACTTTACGGCAGTAAACAGTTAACAACTGACTAGCTATCCTGTCGGAGCGCAGTCAAACTGTGTTTATAGGTCAAAAAGCAGTCATTTATGAAACAAACACGGGCTCATTGTAAAGAGAAAAGACCGACGATTGAATCCAACTCGTTGAAGCTGAAGCGGAATTTTAAACTATATTAATAAAAGTCGATCGAGTCTCTCGTTTATTTTACGCGCCGCTCGTCAAACTGTCTAAACAACCTTATTTATTTTAACTTTAAAGTTTTGACAAGACATTTGACCAATGATGGTCAGTATTTCTGAAATCAGTAAACGCCTACGACCAAAATAAACCAATCGGTATCTTTATGAGTTCAAAGTGACAACCCCATAAGACATTTAACTCTATTAACCAATCGCAAGAGAGTATCTTTAAAAGAGCTCCACGTGTGTCTCATTGACAGCTGATTTCATCCAATTGAATTTCAGCACCGTGAAAACAAGGTTACTTTGTTGACACTAAATTTACCTGCCGAACCATATTTGGAAGTTAACGTTGTTGGACTTCCTGCGGCAGTTGAACAGCCGAGTAACAGAGAAACTTTATTTACACGTTTAAGATGTCTTGATTCAATGATAATTCTAATGTAAATCTTTATTTAAATACCAATAAATTGTTTTATAGTTAAATTTGACTGTTATGAACTTTTCCCAGTGTCATAAATGACTGTATTTCCATCATTTGGAAACTTTGGAGGAGTTTTAGAGAGCTCTGTAGACACCTGCTGGAGAGGCTCTGTACTGCACTTTCTCTAATATCTCATGGCCTCTTCAGTCTGTCAGCATGAAACTTCGCACAGCCTCTCAAGACAAGTTGAGGGAGAGATCCGGTGAATTTCAGCATGATAACCTACATTATTATGAATGTAATGTATTTAAAAATAATAGTAAAATAAAAAAAACAATCAAGAAAGATTCTTTTTTCTTCTGTTTAATCTTTTCCAGTTGGACTGTTTTGGAGCCTGAAATAAGATCAACACATTGAATGAAACCTCGGACTGTTTGCTTTACTGTGACACAATGAACATGTTTCAGTTTCTCGTGGTCTTGGTATGATACAGTTTGAAATGTGTAAATATTAAGAGACAGAAATGCACATAATCAAAATGAACCCCATGAGGTTAAGATTTGTTCTAAAAGGAAAAAGAGAACAGAATTATGTGAGATTTCTTGTCTATCATCAACTTGACAAACACATAGTTAACACTGAAAAAGTCTGAAACTTGTTACCGTGTTTATAGCCCATTTAAAACTAAAAGAGAAGCCTGACTCTGCTGAACAGTGAAAGCATCCTCCTGCCAGCTCCTCTAAAACTCACTGATCAACGTGACATCTCCTTTGTTTCATCTGTGGAAAATAAAGTGTAAAAACAACTGGAGGTTTTATGTGGGCTCATGTGAATGACTGTTTCTTGACCTCGAGCAATAACTGGAGTCTCTGCTGGTTGTCTGCCAACTGCTCGGGGTCACGAAATAGTCCCACACATAACCCCCCTTTGGTTTTTGTACGATTGAACAAACCAGATACAGACTCAGATGATCAGTGAGATTTACAGGTGGTCAGAGGTGGATTTTGTTTCCTTTAGCCAGGCTAGCTGTTTCCCTCTGTTTCCAGTCTTTATGCTAAGCTAAGCTAACTGGCTGCACATTTAACAGACAGATGTGATCAATCAGGGAATTTAACAGATTATTAAACAGGTACAACCTTGTCCAGATGTGCTATTCTGACTGTCTGATGACGACTTGACTTGAGCTCATCTGTAACACTTGAACCCGTCTCATATGTGAAATGAACAGAAATATTTATAACTATGTCATGGAAGCACTCACCAACAACAAGTGAAATGTGGGATCGTCTTGGTGACTGATGACGTGGAAAATCACAGGTGTAATTTCCACTGTCAGTCACCTTTGTATTTCTGATTACTATGGAGGCATTACCCGACTCCAGATGTTGTGGAAAATGAAATACTCGTCCTTTGAACTGCTGGTCTTGACCTTCTCTGCCGTTATTGTACTGATCTCCATTATCGTACAAGAACACCTCCCTCCTGTCTTTCTTCCAGTCAAAGACCTCTGTCTTAACACTGGTAGGGAAGGAACAGGGTAAAATGGCATCAGTCCCTTCTTTCACATTCATCTTGATGACGTCTCGCCCTGGAAGACAAAACCATATGCTAATCAGTGTGTTCACATACAGAGTCATCAGGTTAGAAAGAGAGTCAGCTCATATATTTACATGGCACTACACTCAAAAGCACCAGTTTATGAGCAGGTTAGAGAGCATTCAGATTTCTCCTCTTCTATATTATCTTTGGTTTTGTCTCATTATTTGCAGACCTATTTTAAGTCTGTTAAAACTGATTAGATTTGGATGCACTTCTTTTCAACAGAAATATGTTTTTACTGATGTTTTCCACATGACAAGATTATTGCACAAATCAGGAAATATTCAGACCACAAGTCTACAGCTTGCTAACAGCTCTGTGAAGCTCAGCACGCTAACATCAGCACGCTAACATTAGCACGCTAACATCAGCATGCTAACATGTTCACAGAGACGATGTTGACATGCTGATGTGTGGCCGGTCGTATGTTGACTATGTTACCATCTTAGTTTAGCATGTTAGCATGCTAACTTGTGCTAATTAGTCATTAGTTGTTAGTCATGCAAGTGTTTTTGTTCATGAATCGATGTGTTGGACAAACCTGATGATGCCGTTAGATGAAAAGTCAGAGGAGAGTGTTTACAGTCCGTCCTAAGAGGGACATGAATGTTTGTACTTAATTTCATGACAAACCAATAGTTACTGAGATACGAGATACTGTATATGAGCCTGATGGTGGCGCTAGAAGAAATGTCCGGGGAACACAGGTCAGTTTGACTCGTCCTCTGAGAAAAGATGGACGTGTGAGCAAAATGTCTTAACATCCTGCTGACATCTTTCAGTCTGGACCAACGTGGTGCAGTGACAGAGCGACGCTGCCGTCCACTGAGCCGAGCGGCCAGCAGGCCTGAAAACATGCTTTGATGAAGATACAGATACAGCCACACCAGACCACTGACTGCTGCCGGCGGCTTCCATCAAACACATCTTACTGCCTCGGCCTGTGACGCTCATTTATCAAAGTCACATGAACGTTTCCTTTAAAGGCAGTTCAGTGAAAGAGGCTGAAGAGAGCTGTCTGTCAAACACCATTCAACAGCAGCATAAAGTTCATCCTTCAGAATGACCAAAACACAACAAACATTAAACCTCCATGAAGGATTCATTGCAGGATTGTTGAATCAGACTGGATCAGTTTCAGCTCGGTGGAATAATTAACTGGACACTGACTGGTTTTTGTCAAGAGGTGAACTTCCTGTAAACTGTTCTGTGTTTAAGAACATCATGAGCAACCTTAAAACAGGTTCAAATTCCTTGATCTTGATCTTACTTGATCTAAATCGAGCAGATATGTGAAACCAGACAAACAGGTTTTTGCTGACTGGTTGAAAAACAATGAGTGCGTGTGATCAAGAGAAGAAAACTAAAGCTGTTTTTTGTTCAAATGTGATCACACAGTTTAATAAATACAGTTAAAACTCTGATAAACCTGTAAACCAGTAATATAATATGATCAATATCTGCTGGAAATCAGGTGGAATACTCTTCGGGTTTCAAAGGCAAACTGGTCCAATAAGAGAAACAAGGAAAAGAACTAAACCACAAACCAGAGTCTCGAATTGAATGAAGACTTTTATAACAACAATGTGTCTGGGTATAAAGAGAGGTTTCATAGGAACAGGGAGTGTCTGCAGCACTTTATCACAAACGGATGTAGACGCCCACACAGACACACACACACACACATACAGGTAGATACACCTACACACACAGACACACCTGCACACACACACACACACACACACACACACACACACACACACACACACAGAGAGAGAGAGAGAGAGAGAGAGAGACACCTGCAGACACACACACACACACACACAGAGAGAGAGAGAGAGAGAGAGAGAGAGACACCTGCAGACACACACACACACACACACAGACAGACAGACAGGCAGACAGACACACACACACACACCTGCACACAAAGATAGATACACTTACACACACACACACACACACACACACACACCTGAAGTTCTAACCTCCTCTAAAACTACTCAGTCGATCGATCAGACAGCTGGAATCAATCGGATC
>JBBMOC010000971.1:0-15947 GCA_037975185.1 Centropyge bicolor | reverse complement strand
TGTTGTCAGTAAACACAGTTTGTTTGCAGATGATTGCATTCTGTGTTTATTCATGTTTTACACAGCATCCCATCTTTTTTACAATCTGGGTTGTATTACTAATGGAAACAATGGCCAAAGCTGCAAAAATATGATCCAGTAATAGTCTGGAAAAACTCTTTCAATTGTACTAGGTTCATTTCAGAGAAACATCTCATCCAAACAAAAGCTAATTTGCTCCTCTTCTCCCCCCTCAGTGGTCCTGAGCCTCCAGTCTACTGGAGTGTGTGTTTTGGGGGGCAGTTTTTTTCAGCGAGCGTGTTTAAGAGGCACGTCCTCTGCGTGGATTGGCTAGTGCCAGGAGCCCGGCCGGGCGAGAACGCATCCCTCTCCACGATACCAACCAATCCTGTCCCCCCTTTGACCTGCTGGGGGCCGGCTGAACACAAGACACCGCCCCCATGGGATGATGCATGCATCTGGCGCCTGATTGGAGGGCGCGTCTTTGCCCTCTATCCCTCCCCTGGCAGCCATCTTTTTTCTGCCCGCGCGAGATGAGACGTCCTGCGTGAGGAGAGGATTTACAGTTGAACTTGTGACAGTTTATGAGTATGAGTTATGAATATGCTGTGTAAATTATGACTAGATGTACCAGAAACCACCAAAACCCAACCAAGCATTTATATTCACTATCTAATAAGAGAGGAGCAGAAGGGAGTGTGAGGTTAGCAGCTGAGATTTTGGACACATTTTTTGGCATTGTAGGGATTACCGGGTAGAAAGTGTTGTTGCTCGTTACCCGGACGTTGGTGTAAAGATGTAGGGAGATTTTTCCCCAACTGAATTCTAGAGGGAAAAAAAAAATCAAGTCAGCTCAGTCAAAGAACTTGATGACGAGAGAAACTTGATATCAAAAACATGAAGCACCAAAGTGTAGAACTTTAGGCTTTTTATGTGTTTATGTGTTTTCGTTTGTGTGCTTGTTTTCCGACCGAACGGAAAATCGTGTTGTTGTTGGATTTGGGCGGGCGGGTTGGAAGGGGGAGGGGGGGGCGTCTGATTTGAGGTTACGTCTTTTGTTCTGTTTTAAGCGTCCTGTTCCCTTTGCGTTCCTGTGAAGAACCGGAGCCTCACCTTTTTTTTCTGTTTTTTTTTTTCTTTCTTTTTTTTCCCTGACTGATCATATATTTGAGGCTCCTTTTTTTTTAAAGCAGCTGAGTTTTTAAAAAGAGGGATTTTATTGTGCAAGTTTAATGCTAGCGCGTGCTAACACGTTCTGTTGTGTCTGTATGCAGTGGAGGGAGAGAGCGGGCCGGGAAAGGCGTCTGCGTTTTGCATGTTCGCCCGCCGCCTCTCCCTCATTCACCCCCCCCTCAACCTCTCTCTCTTAAACCATTCCCTCTTTTAACCCTCCTTGTCCTCTTCTCTGCTTTCTGCAAGGGCCTGGTTTGTTTATAATCACTGTGTAAATACAGTGTATGTATAGATATATGTAGAAAAGTGTAATATATGTACATGTATCTAAGAGACACTCATCCTGTGCATCTGGGCATGACCTCTGTGACCCCCGATCTAGTATAGGAGCAACATTTTCCCCACCGACTTCAATTTGCTTTAATCCTCCTCCTTAAAGTACTTCCTTAAAATATTGGTAGCTCTTGATGATTCACCACATGAAACATGAAAATACACACTCAAGTGGGCTGCCAGCTCTAGTCCCGTGGCCATAAGACTGTTTTTAGAGACGGGGAATAAAAGAAATAACAGGTTGAAAATAGTACGACCCTCTGTCCGACCAGAGTTTTTAAAGACCTTCATCATAGTGTCCTTAACTCCTGAACCCACAATGCTGTGAGCCGTCTCTTCATATCATATGCACACACACACACACACACACACACGCCTGGTGGTGTGTTTAGGCTTTGTAACATATCTGCACCACTGCTGTGTGACCACGGTGCCACCCTTGCTGTGCTGCTTAATTGTCTCCATCCATCCGCGACAGTCGTATCTTAAACCCCTCCCCCCCGATATCTCCCCCTCCACCCCCCCGTGTACCGACGAGTCCCTACTCTTGAGATGTTTATTTGTACCTCTCTCTGTTGTTTCTCTGTTCCCGTGTTACTGGTTTGAGTTTTTTCGTTGTCGTCGCCGTTGCTGTTAACTTGTCGTTTGGTAATTTGCCGATCTGCCAAGCTGGAGTTCTGCACTCTCCCTCGCACACAGATTTAAAAAAAAAAAAAAAAAAAAAGAAAAGGGAAAAGAGGGAAGAAGTAAAGACAACACAAAATTTTACAGATTGAGCGATCACAGATTGATCAGGACTAAATTATTTATTAATGTAATCTACCCTTGGTGGTTTTAAATCGTGCCTGCTCAGTTGAGAGGAGTGTTGAAAGCCAGAGAGAGAGAGAGAGAGAGAGAGAGAAAGAGTTGGTGTGGGTGTGCAGGTTTTTCGTGACCTACACTGTTGAACCAGAGCGGGAGACCTAGTTATATGCATGTTTCAGTTACACATTTCTACCATGTACCTACCTGAATAAGGATGGAGCTAGTGTTAATATATGATATTTGCATCTTTTGAAACAAGAATTTCCTCCATCCAGAATGTTGAATAGGTGACATGAAAAATACAAAAAAAAGCAAAATTTTTAAAAAAAGGATTCAGGAGCCGTAGCTTGGTATGAGGCCCTCGATGTTAGCGTTTTCCCTGCGTTGTAATGATATACTATTGGGCTGCGCTTTCTCCCCCAGCCTTCACATGGATGCTGGAGTTTTTTTGCATGATCATGATGTACAATGAAATACAAACCATGAATTGACGACTATCAAGTGTTTGTCTGAGTGTTAGTTGGTCTTCATCATAGCTTTGTTATTCTTCGAACTTGAATCTTGAAAGTATTTAATAAAAATACTATTTCAGCACTGGTTTGTCTCTCTCGACTCGTTTGTTCTCTTCAGGTTTGTCGCCGCCTCGTCAGCTTTTTTTTTTTTTGTCGTCACGCGGAAACATTTTTGTCCCTTCTCCAACAAAATATCTTGCTGGAAAGGCATCCATTCCCTGGAAGTGTGCTCCAACCATCCCCAAACCAAACAACCTGCCAAAACAGATTTGTGTTTACCCGGCCTGCTTTTTAACACCATGGTTTCTGAACTGATTGTCTTTGTGGTAGCACAGACTATTCGGACAAAACCTATCCCCCAAATTGATACCACGACCTTTTTGGGGCTGATCAGTGCATTGTTCACATTTTCAGCCTGATTTAGAGACGGTTTCATCAGCACACTCTCAGCCTGAAATCACCAAATTTGGATCTAATAGAGAAGTGCAACACACATTTCTGATTATGTAACACTGCAACATTGATTAGTCATGCTGAATATCTGCTCATATAGTCGATCCAATTAAAGGAAACTACATTGTCTCAGGTGGCATTTATAGCATTAAGACACTGGCTGTTTTTATAGGGAAAAAAATGTTTGTGGATTTGAGCTGAGTTAAATAACCCGGCTGTGGATCGTGCCACAATAAAACTGGACCGCGTGTCTGTGGTTGGCTGGATGCTCCGAACGCCACCCGGCATCGCAGCTGGCATAATATTTTCTTTCCATACTTGTCTGTCAGCACATAAAGTCAGATTAAGCCCCGCATAACACCGCATAGCCTCCAGGCCATTAAGATACACATAGGATAAAACAATCAGTGTCCGTTCAACAGCTCGTGCATCGTCCCGTCTCTCCACCTCGGCCTTCGCTCTTATTTTAAGACCGAAGTGTTGAGTAATGCTGCAGCCTTATTTAAAAAGGTTTTGTGCTGTTATTTATGATGGTCCTGGTTATTTTAAGGATTGAGTCTGTGTGTGTGTGTGTGTGTGTGTGTCCCTGGGATGTAGGACAGCTCCCTCTGGTTCCTCTGCTTTCTGTGTGATTAATGAGGAGAGCTCAGCAGTTGGTTAAGTTCGACACTCGCACTTACTTTCTCAAAGACACAAAAAAGGGAGGAACTCTTGAGGGAACGTGTCTTGTTAGCTCTCTCTGACCTCCAACTCCTCGTGTCAATAAAATTAGGAGGAAGGCCGACCCAGAACGAGTCTCCTGAATCTAAATTACTTTTGACTTTGTTGAGGTCTTACAGGACAGGTTCCCTTGTTCTCATCTCAGACCTTACACAAATGTTTCCCATCATTTATAAGAATGCATAGCAACATCTCATTAATGGTTCCAAGCTGCTCCTCAAAAATCTATTTGTGGACGACGAGGCCCACAGTCAGCTCAGACAGGTTTTTTATATTTCAACCAAAAATCAAACTATATCATCCCTCTGTAGCAGATACAGCAAAGGATTGTATCCCTCTTTAATAATAGAACATATCAGTCTGTCCAAGTTGCCTCTGAGCTTCCAGTTGTAGAAAGGTTTTTTTTATTATTATTATCCTGCTTTTTGAAGACCTTTTCCTATTAGAATTTTTGTGGTCAGTCAGAAGCTGAAGTTGACTTTTGTTGCGCAAAGCCATAATTACTGATGAGCTCATTCTTTTCAAGACTTAATGTGATGAGAATTCTGGTCTCAAGTTGTGGATCATAGCATTGATATACAGCATCGAGACAAAATAGTCCTGCTGGATCTCGGCTTCACTCTCTGCAGTGGTGTGTGAAAGTGTTACAGAAAGATCCCGGTGGAAGATCAACCTTTTTGTAGTGGATTATTTCAGTCTATAAAATCTAGAGAACTTCATTTTTTTGGTGAACTTGTCTTCAAAGTCAGAGAGTTCTTGTCCTTCAGAAGTTCAGACGTGGTCATTGGTTTGCAGCTCTGTGCATCTTCGAGCTAATTTGTTGCTGAGGAGCTTTAATGAAACCCTCAGCTCTCCTCTCGATTGCCTTCTGCCGCTTCCTAATCACCCAAATGAGCTCTGACTGGCTCCTTTTAATGGAGGCGATGGGAGAAGTGAACACCTGCACACTGTCTGATGTGTCCTTCTGGGTGTCCCTTCAGCTGAGCTCCACCAGGTATTTGATGACCTTTTGCAGCTGGATCATCTTTCGTACTCGGAGCTGCGTCTCTCAGGGCCAGTGGTAGAGTGCGGTGAGTCGACCTTCAGTTTACTCCAAGTGCAGATGTGACAGGCTTCGTCTCCGTGTTTGGCAGCTGATTCATCAATGCTTCTGTCTCACATAAACTCTGGTCTGCCAGTAGCTGCTGTTGCCCCGGTATCCTGTGATTCAGGCCTTGCAGAAGATGCAATGGACATGCTCAGTGAAGACCTCCAGGCAGATTGAACACTGAACCCGTTCTTCACACAACAGACTGCTGCAGGAAGTCGAGTCTGCTACGTTACGTAAACCACAACGTTTTACTTCCTGGAAAATGTATCAGCTTTTGTTTTTCATCTCTCAGACCAATATGTGAGCTTGTGTTTCCTTTCCCCCCCTAATACTCTAACACATTGAATGAGCCAGATTAATTTAGACTAACTCTATTATGTCACTGGACTCCAGACTTCAGACACAGTATTCTCACAGATGTCTTCCGTCTACTCACCTGAGGATGTGGCTACAGTCCACGCACGTGCTCTGCAAGCTGACATTACAGCATGACGCAGCAGATGTCATCGTCTCTTCAGCTCGTCATCTTAACTCTGAACATCTTGCTCTTCCCTTTGTGACACTCCTGCCGCCCACTTATGCTGCTATGCTGTTGATCCAGTTTCAGACAGATGTGACTTAACCCTTTGAAGGACTCGTCCAAAACTGCTTTGTTTTATTCTTTTCTTACACTTTGGATTCATCTCCAAATCAGCATGTATGCAGCACTTAATTAAGTCAGAAAATGTATGAATATATTCAAAAATAGGGCAGTGGTGGAATGTAAATATGTTCATTCAAGTACTGTATTTAAGTACAATTTTGAGGTACTTGTGCTTGAGTACTTTTACAGACTACCAAACAGTGTAGTAGGTAGATAAACTTAACCTTGACTAGAGATGTTAAAATGCTGTTCCACATTAATGCATCAGTAATAGTATTAAGATTATATGGACAAAAATACTTGCAACAGAGTATTTCTGCACTGTAGTATTACTACTTTTACCTCAGTCAAGGATCATAGCAGCTATTCCAAACAGAGGAGGAGTGTGAGTACGATACAGGACCATGACACAAAGGGGACTGTCTGCAATTATTCAGCCATGTCCCAAGAGCTGACTTATTTATGCTCATTACAAATAACGTTTTGTCCAGCTCTCAATAAAAAACTAGCCAATCCACTGCAGCGAGGGTGTCCTCTGATCCCTCTTTTTTTTCAGAGGGGAACCCATCCAAACAAAAGAAAAGATTAACATGGCTCATGAGTGACTGAGAGCAGCGGCTAAGCAGATTTACTTTTCATTTACTTGGAGGCAATAAATCTTTTGTAAGCAATCTTTTTTTTTCTAACTTATAAAATCCATGTATTTTGAGTGTGGGGGGGAATAGCATATGGTTTCTACAGGGCTT
Source organism: Centropyge bicolor (assembly GCA_037975185.1). Classification (NCBI taxonomy): domain Eukaryota; kingdom Metazoa; phylum Chordata; class Actinopteri; family Pomacanthidae; genus Centropyge; species Centropyge bicolor. Next base: position 9,473 of record JBBMOC010000971.1, on the reverse strand, counting down.
TAAGAATTTGTTTATTTGATCAAAAACATACCTAAGTCATATTATGAGAAACAACAGAAAGAACAAATCTTTCTGAATGGTTCCTCCACACATGGACATCGGCTCCACGCTGAAGCCAAATTCTACACAAAATCTACACAAACCTAAAATAAATGCACCCATTGCATAATCCCCCTTATTTGGTGGCTTTAACACGAGCAAACCGAGAGTTGATTTAAGCTTTTTACCGAACAAGACAGAGAAGAGAGGTCACTCCAACACTGCAGATTTGTTCTCACCAGGTATATGTTTTAATACTCAACCATGATTCAGCACATTACACTGAGGAACAGCCGATGGGTTTAACACAGGTAAAGTAGGCCTTAAACACTTTACACCGCTCCCTCATCGTCCAGCCGTAGACATACAGTATTTACATCAACCTACAGGATCTGCATGATAAAACATCAATTCTCAGGAGGGAAGGAAGCGGTGATCGGATTGAGTCTATGTACAGGATTATAACATCAGGCATCAGACGGGTCCGTGTTGGAGAAAACAGCAGTTGCAGGTTACGAGATGCATCACGACACAATGGTTCACAGAACGTCAAAGCACAAGTCAAGTCCGTACACTTATAGCAACAGTATAAAAAGAACCATCAGGGCCATGTTATCCAACAAAGGTGGCCCTGTGAAAATAGAGCAATGTCGCCATCTTGTGGTCAGATCACACATCTGCTCAGAGAACAACGGAACAGACAACATTTAACTTGGAGAGTTCGTCTATCTAATTGAACGCAGTACACATACTATCTAAAACTCAGGAGTAGTAGCTATCTATCCATCTATCTACCATGAGCCATCTGCTGGAATCAGTACAAAAACCTATTTCACGACCCGATGGTCAGCTTCTAATGGCTTTGAAAGGAGATATTTGTCCTGTACAATTTAAAGGACCATACCAGTGTTTTTGCAAGTTTTAGCTCCTTAGCTACACAACAAATTATGTACACTTGATAGAACTGCTGATGAAAGCATGTTTTTTGTGTATATTTTTCCAACCTTCCAGGAGGCTACTGTTTTCATAGTTTTCCCTTTGGGATAGAAATCAATTAGCCGACTCTGAAAACCTGCCTGAGTTGTGTCATCCATCAGACTTTCTCCATTACTGCTGTGAGGTAATGCAGTTGGATTGATCTGGAGAGAACGGTGCCTCACAACAACAATGCCAGATAAATGCAGATTTTACATTTATTATGATGGTTTCCGCTGGTTTCAAGAGTCTGGCGAAATTTACGAAAATCAATGGGAACCAAAAGCTTCCCGGAAAGCTGGGAATAGTTTTGAGAAGATGACCACGTTTACGACACAATGCTAAAGTGCAAGATGGCAAAAAAGTAATACTTGATGTTCTCTTTAAATTCAGTGGTTTTGGTTGTAGATTTTAATATGTAAGATATAGAAGTAATGACATTTACTTTTGATACATTTTTTACTTCATAGCTCAGTTGTAAGTCTTTAACTTTTGGGTTGGCAGGTTGTGAAATCTGCAGTTGGTGAGTAATTAATAGTCAAGTAATTAATAAAGGGTAACGAGCATCTTACTTCCTAATATAAAGCCATTATAAATGTTAATAAGACATTATTAATAAGCTTCATATTCAGCAAAGGTTAGTATATCATTTGTAAATATAAATGTTAACGATAAACCTGGCAACCCAAAAGTTGTTCCTTTACACTTATAGCTGATCTATAAATTACTAGTAAACCATTAACCATATATGTCATGATGTATTAGGGTTATAGGTGCTGCACTTTAAGATGGTTTTCTCGATGTTTGTTCAACATTTACTACTTTGATTGGTTTCTCCATTATTTTGATTTCCTGATTGCTTTATGTACTTATTGATTTTACTTATTGTGTATGTTGAACCCCAATTTTTATGATATGTATTTGGACTTGGGGACACATTTGTACTTGCATGAAAAGCATTTGAACATTATTATGAACTTCAGTCAGAAAGACAGACATGTAAAATCACTGGTATGGTCCTAAGTCAAATAGCTTAGTGTTGGCTCTAAACAGCACTTTCACAGGTAAAGGTAGAAGACAAAAGCCCTGTTTGAAAAAGCAACATCACCCACATGTGATTTTTTTTTTTTTTTTTTAATATATATATCAAAATTGAACTTGGGACAAGCGTTGCCTGATGCAGGAGTTCGTCTATGTTAATAATCAGGATGATGTACCTTTCTATTAGATGTTCTGGTGGTTAGTCTGTTGATTCTTGTTACTAAACAGCTCGCACAGAAGACACACATTAATAGGTGAATTTTAGCATAGATTCTCGCGTGACCATCTCAGAAATATCCCCCGAATATTTTTATGCTAACACTACTGTCCCTAAATTACATGCCATGCTGATTTTTTGATTCTCAGTATCGGTGAAAGGCGCTGATCAGCATGCCAGGCTCAGTCGACCCATCGGCCGTCGTTCTGCCTCTTAACGGGCTGTAACTCACATGTAAAGCACCACACGCCACCCACACACTCTGTCATCCTGGCAGCTCGGGAAGCTCTGCCCACACTGCTGTACTCATCCGACGATTAGCAACCGCAAACACTTGGGATTCACAACACTGAGTTCAGATTGGAAATGAGCACAGAGACGGCCGTTTGTACTGACTTAAGTTTGGAGCTGTTTCTTTCTCTTACTGTTAAAAGTTTACTTTCGTCTTCCTTTAACTCTCCTTCCTCCTCCTGTTCTAGACGGTCACATGGCACTGATGGTAAGCCAATGGCACGGCCTCGATCAGACCAGGATTTGTGTGTGTGTGTCTGCGTCCTCTTGGTGGTGTGTGTGTGTGTTTTTGGTGTGTGTGTTAACGTGCTGATTGGTGTGCGAATGATGAGTGTGTGTTTGTTTAACATCGCTGATCTCATTTGTTTCTTGTTGAGTGTGTGTGTGTTTGAGCTTGCCGTGTACGTGGAGGTGTTTGCCCTCGCTGTGTGTGTGCGTAAGGTCATTGTCAACGTGCGTCAGATCTTCTTGCGTCTCTGCGTGCGGTTCATCTGCTCGTGTGTTGACCACCTCCTCGATCCAGCTCGTGAAGCGGCTGACTCGAGTGTAAAGTGAAGGCGAGGACGGGTCGCCGCAGCCGTAACCCCCCGCCACGACCCCGGTGAGGACCCATCGACCCGTCTCCCCCTGGCACACCAGCCCGCCTCCAGAGCTGCCCTGACAGCTCTCGCCATGAAGGATGCTGGTGTCCGGAGGACTGCCGGCGCACAGGGTGCCGTGGCTGGAGAAGCTGTCGCCATAGTGCTTCTTACACTGCCAGGACGACATCAGAGGGACCCAGGACGCAAGAACTGAGTCTAGGAGAGAAGATGGATGAGATGATTAAATGAGCGGCAGAAATGCTGGGATAATTACTGTGCTCCCTCAAATAGCAACAGGTAAGAGGCCTTTATTTGAAGCTTTCAAGCTTTTGACTTTTGATGAGTTATCCAGAGCAAAAAAATAAAAAAATCCGAATTACTTTGTTCAATTTATTAAGTTAAAGCAATAGAAATATACATTGTGCTTAGTTGGACCAAGAGTTTAAAATAAGCACTAAACACAAAGTACACAACGTCATTAGTGTTAAACCAAAGTACTGGTCAAAGTGAAGTTTTGACCTGATGATGGCGCTCGATGAAAAGTTCCATGATCACTGAATTTATTAAAATTCATCCTGACAAGGTGAATGAATGTGTGGACCAATTTAATTTCCATCCATTCAATATTTAATTAAATATACACATGCTCAAATTTCACTGCTCTGACTGCTGTTGTGTCTAAAACATATTTTTACATACATTCTAGATGTCGTTGATGTTTACAAAGACGTATACAGAGAAAAACCTACCTGGTCCCGTCCAGCCAGCCGTGATCATGACAACACAAGATGATGGAGTACTTCCCCCTGATGCTGTGTCAGCAGAAGGAAGACATGCTGCGTTGGTGTCGGGGTCAAAGGTCAGGCAGTGACCCTTGGTGCTGGGTAGCTTCAACAAAGCCAGATCGTGGCCTCCACTCTGACCCTTGAACTTCCTGTGAACCACGACCTGCTCCGGGGTGAGAGTCTGCTCAGACGCCCCGACACGCACCACGTACCTGGACAGGTCGCTGCCGAACCTGGAGGAGAGAGGAACGGGGATTTATAATCACGATGCTCACAAGTCCCAGTGAAGATGCCCCCAGCGTCAGATTTACCTGCTGACACAGTATGCGGACGTCAGGACCCAGCAGGGGCTGATCAGGGTGCCGCTGCAGAGAGGACCGCCATCTTCTTCTTCAGACTGAAGCCACACTGACACATGCCACGGCCACGTAGTCCTGAGAGAGAACAGGATAAGATCTCAGTCAAAGCTTCTGTCGTTCTATTTGTGACTTTCTGAAGGCTTTTCATCACCTCCTCAGTCACATTAACTACTGTGTTGCTGCTTATGCTGATGATACCTTCTTTAAAAATAAAACACTTTGAAGAGAACAAGGACACAGTTGAAGTGATACACACTCAGATGCTCTCTCATTTTCACCCTGATCAACAGCTGGTGGCGGTAACAGGAAATGTAGTAATGCATCAATAACTGGATATAAACAATGCAGGTTTCAAAACATTAGGACTATACTGGACATTAAAGTAGCTCCACCAATGTTTCAGTGCATTAAAAACGTCTGTTAGACCTCAAGGATACACACAATACATTTTGATGACTCATACTGAAGCACCACTGAAGTACAATAACAACTAAGGGATGACTACCTCACCTTGTAACACAGTTTTCTCAAGGACTCATTGTCAAAATCTACCTCTTTCACTTCGATGTAAATTCTGCTCTCATGGTGCATATTCCTAAATAAAATGAGTTTAATCGAATTATGACAAAACTAACTGACAAACAGAAAACCTGTGATCGTGTCTTAGAATACTGGCTGTTTTTTTCTGCGTTTATGATGAAACTGCTGTGTGTTGTGTGCTGAGTGTCCTGGACTTGAACTAGGAGGCAACAGGGTCCATAAATACCGGCAGGATCTGGGCGGGTCACGACAGTCCCAGCCGCAAATATCTGCCCTGAACAGATTGATCTAGATATGAATAGGGACTTTTTTTTAATTCATGTGCAAGAAACACACTTAATTCAAATACACCATAAACTCAGTGCAGCCTTTATCATGGATGTTTTATTGTATTTGTGTCGGTATTCACCCATTTAAAAATATCACAGAAGAGGCTTCATTGTCAGTTCCTAAGTCACCAGGACAAAGCCTGATTGGAAAACTAAATTACACTTACCTGAGCATGTTCTCCCCTCCTTGGTTCCTCTTCTTGCCCTCTTCCTCCACCAGCTTCCTCAGCCCACAGCTCAGCTCTTGAGGCTTGGCCCGTGCGGCCGGCTGCTTCGGCGTGACGTCACACCTCACCCCCGCGTCCTCCCTGCGTCTGCAGCCCTGGATGCTCTGACCCAGAGAGGGACACTCACCCAGGAACTCCTCCTTCCCCGTGCACCTCACCTGGTCCAGGTGGATGGGCCCTTTCCCCTGACCGAACCCTCCGGCTGCTACCGCTCCGCCACTGACGAGGGAGACATAGGAATTTGAGTCTTGTTTTTTTTTTTTTTTTTTTTTTTAAATGTCACTCTGCCTCTTTCATGCACGCACAGAATTACCAACCTGTGACCGAGCTGTCTGCACACCACGGCTGCGTTCAGGTCGTTCCAGCCGGAGTCACAAATACTTCCCCAGTCACCGTGGAGGTACACTTCGACCCGACCCTCCTTTCTGCTGCTGCCACCCACAAGACGCACCAGAGGACCTGACAGGGAAAAAAACACTGTCCTCATTCATATTCATGTGGGTGCATCTACACTCACTGAGAGCCAGTTATATGTTCGCTGACAGTGTTAAATGTCATCTGCAGCCCTCTTTATGCAGCCCCCATTCTCATTCTAATGGATCGGGTGTCTACAGGAGACGAAGGACCTCTGGAGTGCCGAGACAGTAAACACAGCTTTATTCTCTCCGCTGTCAACACGTGGCATTTAGACTCTTTGGACAGACGTACCTGTTCACACCGAGGTAACGATACAGAGCCACAAAAGGAGACAGAACTGGTTTTATTCTTTCATAGATTAAACAGATGGATAAGATAGATGAGTCATTCCTTGCTGTGCCATTGTTTATTGTCATGCACCAATATATACCAAGGCTAATTCCCTATATGTGAAAACCTACTTGGCAATAAAGCCAAGTCTGACTCCTGCAAGAGTTTACTGAAGAAAAGTAAATAGCTCACAGCCTGGCATTAGACCAGCGCTCTGCAGGGACAGCTTGCCCTTTCCATAGAAAATTAATTGCAGTTGCACAGTCACCAACCTTCTGCAGTGCAGTGCAATGAAACCCCTGCTTGTTGTTGTTTTTCGCTGGTTTCTTCTTTCCTTTGTTCTGACTGCAACTGCTTCCCAATTAGGCAAAACTCACAAAATGTAACACAGCAGTCTGGCGTGTTCTCAAACAACAGCAATCAAAGCCGGGGCTAGTTCTGCTAATTGTGGCTCTGTCAGGCAAAGCGCATTTATTTACATAGCACAATTCGTAACAAGAGCGTAAATCTGATAAAACTGAAAACCGAGACGTAACAAAATAAAAGCGATAAACATTCAAAGGGAGCAGAAAAGAACTGAGTTTCAATCCTGTTTTTAGAGGATGATGTGGCACTTTTTGAACTGAATGAAGTTTCAGTCAATGTTCTCAAATGTACAGCAAACAAAGGTTAGAAGAGAGCATTTGGTTTGACACACACACACACACACAGGTCTCGTTCATCCTCCTCTCCTACCTGTGGAAGGTGCGATCACCGGCACTTCATTGGTGTCTTGGCTGGATCGGCCCCTGCAGCGAACACCAACGTCCTCGCTGTGGGAGCAGTCGGTCCGTCCCCAGATCCCGTGTCGACAGTCCAGCAGCGAGGTCTCAGATCCCTCACAGTGGACGTCGTCCAGCAGGATCAGGCCCACGCCCTCGCCGAACGTCCCGTCTGACACGACCTCGGCGTGACCCCTGAAGGTGGAGAGGAGGTTAAAGTTTTTACCGTGTTTGTCGGTCATTCATTCATTGTGCTTTAGTTTTCCCATATTCAGAATCTAAAGTATATATTATGCAAACTTTCAAAATAACAAATGAAAATTGGTTGTCAGAGTAGGCAAACTCTGATTCATGTAAAGTGAGAACTTACACTCACTTTATTTGGTCTAAACTTTCATCAGGTAAAGTTCATCAGATCAATTACCTGATTTTTTCTTCCCAGAACAAGGTCATTAAGTCGGAGTAAAAGCCTCAATAACAGCCATGATTTGCAGGTTTCTATACATTTTTTTTCAATTTTTTTATTTATGTAGTCATCATTTCCTCAAAATGCAGCAAAGCAAACCAACAACTAATACAGTTTACCTGAAAACCAATGAGAGGAAGAGGATGGCAAACTAATTCAAACATCCAACCTTTCCCCTGAGCCTGATTTTCTTTTTAATTAATTAAATTTTTCTCTTACCTAATAATAAAAATTGTCTATACGAAACATCTGTTGGCGTCTTAAGATAATTTTTCCAACATGTTGAAAAGGATTCACTTGTGTTTCTCTCTCATCGCTCCAAGGTTTTTCCACACCTGTAGCCCAGCTGTCTGCAGACCACCTCTGCATGCTGCTGGGACCAGTGGTCGTCACACACCGTCCCCCAGTCGCCGTTGTGGAAAACCTCGACCCGACCCTCCCAGGGACTGTCTCCTCCGACCAGACGCACCACGCCATCTGAAACAGTTTCACACTGTGGCTCTTATCAAGTCCTTTGGGATGTTTAATGTGATTAAAAGACTCCAAAGACGACATTACATTTTATAGATGCTGCATTTGCCATTCACAGTGATGCATCATTTCAACATTAATTATTAATCTTTGATGAAGAGTAGCTGCTATTTCATGCCAGTAGATGTGTTACCTTTCAGATCCCATAAATCCTGTTTCTGCTTGTCACAAAGAGGAAGCTGCTGCTTCCTTCAGTAATGATTTATTGATGTTCAGGGGATATAAATAGCAGTTTGAAGCCCATCAGTGTGTGTGTGTTGTACATGTACCTGTATAAGGGCTGCAGGAGACCCCAGCATCCTCCATGTGGTCACAGTTGTGCTGCTCCCAGTCGCCGTGGGAACACTGATCCAGGAAGAGCTCGTTTCCTGTGCACTTCACAGCATCCAGCAGGATCGGGCCTGAACCCTGACCGAAGTGAGCCCACGACCAGGCCTTCGCCACACCCCTACAACACACACACACACCCTGTCTAAACAATGTGTATTTCTACCATTTCATAACAAGGAAATACTACAAATACCTTGAGCTAAATGTGTGACTTGACTTGTATTGGGTTTCTGATACTGACGAGAGATTCTCCGGGGTTAAACATGATAGCAACCTTCTTACACACTGACTCACAGGTAACATGAGCGTTCTCAGCAGCATCCTAAAATATTAACTGGCATTGACTCAATCCCATAACTCTGTAAAAATGTTTGCTATGAAATATATTGTTGTCACACTCTCTTAAACTGTAACTGGTTCTACGTCAGTTTGATCCTAACAAGATGTAATTAGAAATGTTTGTGTACTATCTTAGTTGGCAGTGAAGCCTTTTTCTTATGAGACAAAAACCAGAAAAAGAAGGCTCTTTGAATTTAAAGTAAATACCTAAAATAAATCAAATCACCCCAATGAATAATGAATAGCTCCTATGAGGATGTTATCGCACTCATGTGGGGATTATTTATTGATGCTGAGATGTTACAAAAAGCACTTTTGTATGTTTGCGTGCGTCCATGCATTTCTGCTCCTGTGTCCAGTTAAAGCACAAACAACATAGAATAAGTGACAAGGACCTGATTTGTTGGAGAATATAAAGATAGAGTGAATTAAAATTTTTTTATCCTGTTATTGTTTTAATTGTGCAGTTATTTCCTGGTATTTTAGAATGAAATGCTCCTCTTTTCTCTTCTTTGATTATGATTAAACTTCAGATGTGATTTGGGCTAACAAGCCTCTCCCATCGTGTAAAATCACATGTGACTTCAGCTCGTGTAACTGGAACAACATCCCAGCAGGACGAGGTTTGGGTGTCAAAAACCTCATATAAGCACAAGAACACGTCAAAGTGTGTAACTGTTTGACACATGTACTGAAAACTATCCAGGTGGGAAAAATTATTTCACTTCATTTTTGTCGTTAAGTGTCACATCACTGAGTGGCACGTCAGTGTGTGAGAACTTATGCATCAGTGTCAGAACATCTATTATTCAGAGGTACAAACGCAGATGGTGAGATGTCCCACAGTGTTTGAGGAGATGAAATGCAACCTAATGTTGAACATGGAAGTACTTCTCTCTCTCTCTCTCTCTCTCT